>CAUYQG010082172.1:0-22066 GCA_963574415.1 Tarsius wallacei
TAGCAAAAACATGGAACCAACCATGTTGCCCACTGAAGCTAAAAGAAGGTATTTCTTTCACATTTTGTTTATAGTTTATTAGTCTTTTCTGTTTCTGCTTTTGCAATTTTCTTACAGATATGTATGAAAAAACACAATTTCTTACATGTGTTAGTTATTATTTGTCTTTTCATTTTGTTTATAACATACAGAATTTTTTTCATTTTATCTCTCAGGTTTTTCCTCTGAGATTTTCTTAATTGCTTTTAAGTTTAGAAAATCTTTTTCCACCCAGAGATCAGATAAATATTCATCTATATTTCTTCCAAGTTATTTTTGTTTAACTCTTTAATCCACTTGGAATAAAATGAGTAACTATTTTTAAAGGGAGGGCTGAACTGGATTTTTTTAACTGAAATAACCAATTTCTCCAAATAGCATTATAAAATTACCTATCCCCTGTCTCACTGATTTATGATGTTTCATTTATCCTATTCAACTTTACTAAATTCTATTTTCAACCTATTTATTTTTATTATAAATAGAGCCCTGATTTTTAACCAGTGCTTTGTTGTTCTTGCTATTGTGTCTTTCTGCAACCTAGAGTAACTGAGAACCCTACTTTGAAGCCAGGGCCTTGTAGTCATATCTCAACTTTAGCTTACTAGCTATTTAACCATGAGGTAGTTATGGCCTGTGATTCAGTTTCCTTACATGTAAAATGAGTGTACCTATATTACCTCACTCATGATGTTGTTATAAAGATTAGACTGGTTAGTTATGCAGAAATCTCTTATATTTATAGAGAAAAGTCTGAGAGACCAAAGACACAACACATTCTGTAGCTAAATGTGAAAGAATAACACAGTAGGCAAATAGCAGTTTTGCTGAAATGGCTAAATTTCTCAGAGCTATACCATGTCTCACTTGCCAGCTTCAATTTTGTCTTTCTCTGCTTCTCATAATCTGATTTAAAGAACAACTAAAGTGTGAACACAGAAAATAGTGTTCTAAGAAAACAGAAACCCAACTTTTGGGGAGTGCCATTTTTCTAGGTAATAGTTACTGCAGAGTTGCATCAGAACAATAACAGTGATACATAGTTCTATGCAGCGTTGGAGGTAGATTCACTATCAAGGAAAAGGCTTCCAGGAAGAGGTAGCCTCTTCTCTCCTACCTGTACTGCTTCCTAGTCATCTCATGATTAGTATCAATGAGTACAAAATACATAGAAAAGACTGAACTATATCTACAATTTGCTAGACATTCTTTGTCTGAGGGATAGAGTCATATAACAAAAACATTACTCTGCTCCAAACAAAAGTGAATAAAACTATTATCTGTTTAGAAAGCCAATTTCTTTGTTTTGGCTACTTCTAACTCTTTATAATAATACCTTTGATTTCATTTTTAACGTATTTTATTTTTAGAGCAGTTTTGGATTCACAGCAAAATTGGGTGGAATGTGCAGAGAGTTCTTATATACACCCTGCTTCCACATACACACAGCCTCCCCCACTATCAATATGTGGTACCAGAGTGAGATACTTGTTATGGCCACTCTGTGACTTAGTTTCCTTTTCTACAAAACGGATATACCAATATTACTTCCCTCATGAGTCTATCACGAAGACATTTGATACACCTATATCGATACATCATTATCACTCAAAGTTGATAGCTAACAGTAGAGCTTTTGGTGTTGTATATTCTCTGGGTTTTAACACATGCTTAATGATATATGGGCAACATTTTAGTATTATACAGAATAGTCTCATTGTCCTAAAAAATTCTGTGCTTCATATTTATCTCTTCCTCCCACTTAATCCCTGATCTTTTAACTGTTTCTATAGTTTTGCCTTTACCAGAATGTATACAGTTGAAATCATTCAATATGTAGCCTTTTCAGATTGGCGTTTTTCATTTAGTAATAATGCATTTAAAGTTCTGTCATGCATTTTCATGGCTTGATGGCTCATTCCTTTTTAGTTTGGATTAACATTTCATTATATGGAAGTACCACAGTTTCTTTATGTATTCACCCCTTGAAGGACATCTTGCTGCTTCCAAACTTTGGCAATTATGAATAAAGCTGCTATAAACATCCATGTGCAGGCTTTTGTTTGGACATAAGTTTTCAACTTATTTGGGAGAATACCAGGAAGATTGATTGCTGGATCCTATGGTAAGAGTATGATTAATTTTGTGCAAAATTGCCAAACTGCCTTCCAAAACAGCTATACCACTTTACATTCCCATCAACAATGAATGAGAGTTCCTGTTGCTCTACATTCTCATCAGCATTTGTTGTTGTCAGAGTTTTGGATTTTTGCCATTCTCATAGGTGCATAATGGTATCTCGTGATTTTAATTTGCAATTCCTATTGACACGATGCTGAACATCTTTTCATATGCTTATTTCCCATCTCTCAATCTTCTTTGGTGAGGTGTCTGCTAAACTCTTTTGCACATTTATTAATCAGGTTTTTCGTGCTCTTATTATTGAGTTTTACAATTTATTTGCAAGCTTTGGATAACATTCCTTTATCAGATATCTCTTTTGCAAATGTTTCTCCCAGTCTGTAACTTTCCTTTTCATTCTTTTGACAGCTCTGTCACAGATCAGAAGTTTTCAATTTTATATCAATTTTATGCCCTTAAAGTGCAAAAATTAATAGGTTATTGCGCTCAAGTTTTCTTGTTACCCCAGAATTGGCAATTAGGCTCCTAATATCAGGATAGAGAAGCTGGAGAACTGATAACAACTGGAAGCAACCACCTTCTGTAAGGCTTATTAAGAGGTAATAATGGATAAAGGATCTGCTGCCTTTAACTATCACCCTAATCTATGCCTTCTTTCTCTCCAGTCAAGTCCAAAAGAAAGACAGAAGGGGGAAAAGAGAAGCAGGAAAACATCAAAGGTGTAAGGTGGCTCTGGTAGGGATGGGAATGGATTAATGCCGCAGTTTTCTGTCCACTCCACCAAGAACATGACTCTCACCACAAAGCCAAGTGTGGGCCTGTAGGAGGGAAGACCAGCATTTCATTTCTAGCTTTGATATCTGCACCTGCAGTGGCCTTGACAATCCACTCCCTATGTCTATTTGACCTGAGGAAAAAAAGAGACTTAGAAAAGAGAGGTCACAGCCTTGGGACAACCCACATGTATATATGTGCATGGGCCATGTGAACTTGAGGGAAGTAGCTAGGTTTGTGTTATCATGACATATTCCATTCATGAGAGCTGACCTTTGAACAAGTGTACACAACAGCTTGAAGTTGGGGGGAGTTTACATGAGTGAGATCTTACTAGAGCTGGATTTGCCATATCAATTACGATGCAGTAGAGAGGTGCCCAAAAGCTTTATAAAAACTCCCTTAGCCTGCCAGTCTACATTAACTAGAGAAACAGTGAAAAACTTTCAGAAGCCAGATGACAACTACACTATTAAATGTGAGAGACCTGTTCTTTTTTCTCCCCAAATCACTCCAAACTATGGAACCCTAGAAGAAGGAGAGGGAGACGGTATCCCAGAGGCAGACCACACCCCCATCTTCTGTTCCTGAAATCTTATACCTGATCTATGATATCAGAGGGAATAGTTGTAAATTAGGTTGAGACTGAAGTTTTTATAACACTGAATTGTTGTGTTTTTATTTTTCCTTTCTAAAACTGACCAAAAGATCATGGTATTGGCCCAAGGAAAAGGGAAATTTGACAAAGTTTAAGTAAGTGGGGGAAAAAGTTGTTACTTTCATGTATAAGCCTCAGGCAAGTTCAGATTATTTAGTACATTCGTTACTCAAAGTAAACAGAATAATATGCTATTGCCATTGGAAAGAGAACTACTTCACTGAAGTGATCACAAGTGAAAAATGAAGGAGTAGGACACTAAATATACACTCCATATTGTATTTTTTAATAAAACTTAGAAGCCTCTAAATCAAAGAGTAGACTATACAGGATTAATAACAGTGGCACTCAGTATAGCAGATTTACAGCATGTTATTATAGTAGTAGATACATGAATTATAGAATTAGAAAGACCTGGATTCAAGTAAAATATTTTGATGAATGATCCTCAATTTGGTTTTACCTGATGTTTTGTCAGGAATTAGATTGAAACCATAAATTATTGAGAAGACTATCACAAAGATGTATTTTAACATAATTAAAAGTATTCCCTTCAAACAATTTTGAAATTTTATTTTTTTCAAGATATTAAGTCATACATTTTACCCACTATCAATAACACTTTCCATGGCACTATTTTCTCATCTGAGGTAGAGGCAAATAATAAATAGGTCCCATATACACTCATAATAAACTAGTACAATAATGTGATAATGTGTTTCTCATAACATTTAAAAACGATGACAATGTCTCATGTCATCAAGAAAGATTAATTGTGTAGGTAGAATTTGAGATAGGCTTTGCAAGATAAGGAAAATATTTCTAACTAAGGAGGTTGAAACTATATAAAAGGCAACGGTGCGAAGTTAGGAATATATTGGGAGAAGGAACACACAGGATGGTGTGAAGATGCTATAAAGACATTACCAAGCAGATTTTTTAATTCTTTCAAATATATTTTATTACATTTTAAAAATGTAATAAAAAGTGATTTTTTTATAATGAAGTGGTTGTCATTATCTTATTTTCATTAAGAAAATCAATTAAGGCATAAATAAATCAAATGATTTTTACTAAATCACTCACCACATATGAAGAGTCAAATCCAGATTATTTGAGTTTCTAGGTTTATTGTCTTTCTATTACTTTGTAGGATTCTTTAGCATTAACTTGGATTAAATTGGTGATTTAATTCATTTTTTATTCCATCTATTAAAATACTCATGTATTTACTACCTCTTTGATCTCTAAGGATCCATATAGAAAATGCCCACAATAATACCTCCTAACTGGGTTACTGAAAGGATTAATGGTGAAATGTGACCTAGCAGATGACAGATGCTCAAAGAATGATGGCTACTGTTGTCAGCATTTTTTCTTTATCATTTATTCATTATTGCCATCTATTATTGTGAATATTTATGGAGAAGACGCTAGTAACATCCAGAAACATAAGCACTGGTAAAAATACATAAAAACAAAAAAATTATAGTTCAGGGTAAACAAAAGTCCTCAAAATAGCTAGCATGTGGCAATAACTTAGGTACTCTAGTTTTTCTCTGCAGGTGAGAAAAATATAAAATGATGAATTTTACCCTATTTGACTTACAGCAGTGTCTCAAAACTAAATGGGTACTCAGAGAGAAGATTAAGGCCCAGAGCATCTAAATGATTTGCCAAGGAACAATCTGATAACACCTCAACCTTAATCGTCCTTCATATCTCCCAGCTATAACTTGTTGGCCGTTCCTATTATAGTATACATTTATATGCCACCAAATTTCATCTTTGTTTTTTTTTTTTTTAAGGCACCTAATATATGAATACTGTTTCCTCTGCTCTCGGTGCTTCATTTTGGGGCAATCTTGACCTCACCACATGCAAGTCAGTCATCCGGTATAGTTCGACCTGACATCACACTAAATAACCAGACAAGTATTTGACTCATGACAGTCGATCTGATTTGTAATCCCTGTTACTCTCCTCTCTTTGACCATTTTTCCATTCGTTGTTTCTTCCTTGCAGGGTGGGTAACAAATAAGAACAAATCACAGTATTTGATGCATTTGACTTTGTTCTCTCTTAGAAATTCTCATGCCTGCCGGGCTCGGTGGCTCAGCCTGTAATCCCACGATTTGGGAGGCTGAGGTGAGCGGATTGCCTGAGCCCGCGGGTTCGAGACCCGCCTGGGCAACTTGGCAAGACCTCACCTCTACAATAAATCAAAAAACTAGCCGGGCGTGGTAGCGCGCGCCTGTAGTTCCAGCTACTTGGAAGGCTGAGGCGGAAGGATCGCCGGAGCCAGCAGGTCGAGGCTGCGGTGGCCGGGAGCAGCCACTGCACTCCAGTCTGGGCGACGGAGTGAGACGCCAACTCAAAAAAATAAAAATAAAAAATAAAAAAGTTCTCATAACAGTTTTCCTGAGAAAAATCAATTAAACTATTGACTTAAATACCATTGTGAGATCAATTGTAATTCCAATTAACTGTGGCATCTGGGTTTCTCATTACCACTCTTGAAAAAAAAACCTTACGGTGAGAAAGCGTATCTCCTATCCTCACGTTTATTCATCTTCAATTCTAGAATCTGCCTTTAGACACTAGCCTGGATCCTCAAGATACAAGAACTAGCCTTCTGGTTGGTTATATCTTGATTCTGTCTGCCCCAAACCATTTTCCTAGCCAGAGGGCTTTCTTCAAATCCCATGAGGTACACAATATTGCCCCCCTCTTTCAAAAAGGAGGAACGTGTATCTTAAAAGAAAAGCACCTTTCCAAAAGACACAGGGTGTTCAAACTCAGGTTTCTGTGCCACAAGCACTGCCCTTCACCCAAACTGCCCTGAGTCTCTTCCAAGCCAGTGTCCTGGTATGTTCTATACTCACGAGCCTCCAATGAGATAAACAACCTAGACAAACCAAAGATATGTTTCTCAAAAGTGAGGACCTCTAACACCGGCATACTTTACAAAACAAAAATTCCAAGTTTTCCACATTCCCCCCACCTCAGACTTGGGAGAGGCAAGACCCAGAAACCAGTGCTTGAACACTCTTCAGGGATTTTTACATACTTAAAAGTCTGAGATGCCCTGCCGTGTATTTTTTAAAGTGTATGGAAATTCTCCCTGTAAACAATGCCCTGACCCCTGGTGGTCCAGACTCAAAGTGTAACTCCGACAGGATTGGATTTGAGGGAGCTTTCAGCTGCCTCTGGCCGAGCTCTGAGGTTTACCTCACTTAGAAGTAACTAGTTTGAGCCGGGCTCCGTGGCTCAGCCTGTAATCCTGCGCTTTGGGAGGCCGAGGTGAGTGGATTTGCCTGAGCCTGCATGTTCGAGACCCGCCTGGGCAACTTGGCGAGACCTCATCTCTACAATAAATCAAAACATAGCCGGGCGTGGTAGCGCACGCTGGTAGTTCCAGCTACGTGGAAGGATTGCTGGAGCCCAGCAGGTCAAGGCTGCGGTGGCCCGGAGTGGCGACTGCACTCCAGTATGGGTGACGGAGTGACACTCCAACTCAAAAAAAAAAAGTAACTAGTTTGTTGACCTTTTTTGTGGTAGCCACAAACAGAGATACCCTGTACAGTCAAAATGTTTATTGATTGTCTATTCTTTACAGATAATACAAAGCTGAAAAGACAGTTCTTGTCCTTACAAAGGCTAGAGTGTATACAGATAAAAAAAATAATCATCTCTCTCGCTTCTCTCTCTCTCTTTCAGACACACACACACACACACACACACACACACACACACACACGATTGCCATGAGCTGCTTCACTTTGTTTTTGTCACTAGAATATCATGTTTGAGTTCTAGAGAACGTAACTAACTTAATCTTGGCTTATCACCAGTTCTCTGTTTTCTTTCTTCTTAATAAGAACCTTTCTAGACCAATCTCTTGCTTTTTCCCTTCTTCTTGCAATAATGTCACACTCCTGTACTTATTAGACTTTTTTATTGTCAAAAATTGCCTAGCTGTCATAAACTCAACATCTGCCTTGACAGAAGACTGCCCCACAGCGAATCCGCTGACCATACAATGTCACAACAAACAGAAGAGACCTAGTATCAACAAGTAGAAGTCCAAAGCACTTAGGAAAGAAAATTCCGAAGACCCAACCAGCTTATTCACTGAACACTTGAATAAAGAATTTCCAGCAATAATTCCCTCAATATTTTATTTATCTTCATATACAAAACTTTATTAAAATTTGTTTACTTCCTTCCCTCTTCCAGATCAAATAAAATAATGCATAATAAGAATCAAGCCACACATTTCAAACTCAAACTTACCATAGAACTTTAGTTGTCAAACCTCAGTCAGTGGTTCCTCCTGGTTTCCAGGCCAGAGCATACAAGGTTTCTTCTACTCTGCTCTAAATAAATGTGCAGGCCCCTGCAATGCAACAGTTCACCAACATGCTGAAAAGAGAGCACCATCTCACCCTGGTTCATATTGCTCACCTCGTCCTTCCTGAAGTGAGCTCCCATCTATTTATTTCAGGACATGGACAAACTGTCTAGTATCAAATGCTCACAGGTAGAGAGGAAAATAAATAAAAATTCAGCAATGACTGTGATTCCAAAGCCCTGTACAAATGAAAAATTCATTCTATGTTGAGTCAAGCAAAGAAAGAGACCATTTCTTATCTGGAGTCACTCCCAAGTAAATGTACCTGTGGCTTTTATGTGGACTCTAAGCTTTCAGCATTTCCAATGCTACTTTCTGTAATATAACCACAAAGTTTACTCTATTTGCTTTTGTTTTCAGGGAAATAATGAGTATATTTTAGTTAGAAGGAAATTTCCTTCTATAATTGTTTTTAAAACAAAGCTTAAGCCTTACTTTTGATTAACTTCATGCTTTTAAACTAAAGCCAGACTTACCTGAGATTCTTCTTTGAAGCAGAATAGATATCAGTTATATGGTCTATCTTTTTAACAAAATACCATGTTGACTTTTTTCCACATGACTTTCATTTCCAGAAGCAATTTGTAAAGAAAACAAATTTGCCACATATACATCAACTAGCATACACATTTGTAACAAGAAAAATATTCCACACACACAGAAAACCCCATGGTGTGCTTTGGAAAACAAGTCATTTTCAAGTTGTGGAAAATAGGATCTGTTCCTGCCTTTAAGACAAGATCTGCCACCGATAGTCTAGTCGTTCTGAACCTGTCTGTAACTGGCTCTCCCTGTATTATTTTGAGATATTCATTGTGTGTGATCAGTTGAAAGTTAATATGTTGTAACCTCAAAAAAGGAAAAAAAAACTCTTTTGCTTGAATTTATTCATAAAGGACATCTATTCTTAATAAGAAACATAACTTTCATTTTCTAAATCACATCTGAACTGTTTCATTATAGTGTTCTTAAAAATAAGGGCAATCTAAAGAATAGTAACAAGTGAAAGTAATTGGAAACCATTGCAGACTTGGTCAACCGTATGTGAGACAGAACCTCCTTATTTGCCATCATCAAATATAAAAAATATGGAGAAAAAAATATAATCGTTGAAAAGTTTACTCACATAAAAGAAATTTGGCTTGTCTTATGAGTTTCTTGTAACAGAGCTCTAATACTTTGCTGCCAGTGACTACTTCAACATTTTGTATTATGTGTATGAGCCACATAAAATTGAGAACCCAGCTGCTTTGGCACATACTCCCCATTGCCTATATGACACCTCTATCTCCCCTTTAGGATCTAGCTTGATATGTCTTCACAGATAAGTCTGTTGTCCAATAGCTTATTCACAGCTGGTCAAGGACCTGCACCCCTCTAAACACCAGTCTTTTTAAGAGTCACTAATATCAACCTGACTTTCATTTCCCAGAGTCATCCTCAGAGGCCTTAAAGAAACAGTTGTGGTGTTTTCTGTGCCCCTACCTGTGCTGTAGTGCTGGAGCTGTCTGGAGAAAGGCAGCAAAGGCTATGCGGCTGCCCTGTGAGAGATCTTGGCCCTGCATGAGCTGGGGGAGGGCACTATGCTGGCAGCTGGAGGAAGAGGAGGAGGAGGAATTTGTGTGCCACTGCAAACAATACACAGTGCCAACAAAAACACCATTCTTTTTCCCAAGAAGTTCAAGGCACTTTGCAAACATTAACTCATGAGCCCAAGGAGTCATGGAGCAATTATTACTTTATTGCACCCTTAAGATAGCCGTACACAAAGTCACTGGAGAGTCCATTCACTGGTTCATTCATCCTCACTATTTATTGAGTGCCTACTATGTGTTAAGCACTGAAAATAGAGCCTACGGGCCCCCACGCTACTCCATGCACTTTTGCTACCCAGTCAAGACACTGAGTACCTGGCTATGTGACTTCTTACACTTGTTTACACTTTATTTTTGCCCAAATTGTTTAATGGAGCATATTCTTCAGATGCTCATAATGTACTAAGTGCTGAGCAAACACAAGAAGAAAAAAAATTTAAGGGTGTCTATAAATCTCATTACAATTTTGGGAACTGGAGAATATCAATTCCAAGTGCTTTCTTTTAAGATGCCATAAACAAAGCTTTAATGTGAGCAATCCTTGTCTCTTTCAATGTTTGTGGTATTGCTACAGGGAACAAGGCGAGTCAAGATCAGTAATATCACACTGGGTGGCATATATAAATAATCTGTATTTTTAAATCATTAATCAGATAAGCAAGTGTGTTTGGTGAAGCAGAGAGCCTTTATCCATGGGTCTTTTTATGATCTCCTATTTCTTTAATGTGACAAAATGGCAGATCGGATATAGAAAGTGATTGATGCCATTTCTAAATCCTTCTCCTTAGACAACGACCTCCAGATATTTGAAAGCATATGGTTATCTAAGACTAACTGGACAAAAGAGGCTGTTGGCTGCTTTTAAAAAATGCATGACTTTCTGATGAATCAAAAAGGGACTCAAGCTGTTGTCTTTTAAAGATGCAAGCTAAGGATGCTAGTCTGTTCAGGAAGTCACTAAACCAATCCAGCTTGGACTGAACATAGAGACTATTGCAGTTCCCACTTAGAAATGTGCACATATCTTAAAAGGCATAGGAGGCCGGACTCTGTGGCTCAACCTGTAATCCCAGCACTTTGGGAGGCAAAGGCAAGTGGATCACTTGAGTCCACGGGTGCGAGACCAGCTCCAGCAACTTGGTGAGAACTCATCTACTCAAAAAACAAAAAATTAGCTGTGCATGGTAGCGTGTGCCTGTAGTTCCAGCTACTTGGAAGGTTGAGGCGGAAGGATCGCAGGAGCCCAGCAGGTTGACACTGGGGTGACCGTAAGTGTGCCACTACATCCAACCTGAGAGACAGAGTAGGACTTCAACTCAAAAAAAAAAAAGTCATAGGGAACTATAGTACCACTTAAAACCCAACCTTCTTCCCTCATAAATATAGAATAAAATGGAGGTATAATGTTGATTCACTACTCAAATGCATTGGTTAACACACACACCCAAGGAAATTCAAGCTTCACATCTTAGCAATAGCATTTTTATTTGACCCCAAAGTTCCTTTCCAGCCTTCGCCTCACTCTCTTATCATTCTAGCCACAGCACAGATTTTCATAATCATACATCTGTCTTGAAGATTATCCCTGCCTAGTTCCAGTACACACACACACACACACACACACACACACACAAACACACATACACACACACACTATCCACCTGGAAAACTTCATTTTTCAGGATCAGATGATACCTTCTGGTTATTCCTTCCCCAATTACCATACCACAAGCTAATCACATATTAATTTATCTATTTGTATAGATATCTAACTAAAGCCTGAATGCCTCGTTTAAAGATCATATCTTATTCCATTATATATTCAGAAATTAACATGAATCTTTTTTGAATGTGAGTTTTCTAGAATACAACAATATAGACTTTTTGAGGTTGGCAAAATGATCAATTACATTTGGGTTTATTCTTCAGCTGGTTGCACAAATGGGATTTTTAAAAAAAAACTTTTATTAAGCAGAGCTGTTAATGAAGAGAATAAAATCAATTAAATACATTATTAAGTTAAAAACTAATCTATTCATTTTTATTTAAGAGCTACTACATTAATATTAACACCATCCTCACTCAGCTTCTCGCAACTTAGATAGCTAAGGACTTAAGATCCTGGACCATGTTCTATATACCTCAAAGATAATAATAGCATTGAAGAGACAATGGTATACCTGTGGAATTGCCATAGGACCATAAGAAACAGCTAAACGGCAGTGGCAATGCTAGCTGAAAATGACTTATTTCTGGTTTCAAATTAAGCAAGAAGAGAAGAGAAGGGAGGATAGAAAAAGACCCAGAACAAAGGAGGAAAGGAAAGGGAGAGACTGACTGCTTTAAAAAATTAGCCCTAGAATTAATGGTTGCCATTTTCCTCTTTATGAAAGTGAGGAACAGAGAAATTTATATAGGTTGTACAGAACTTAATGATAGGCAGTCGAAGATAAATACTACTTAGCAAAAAAGTTGTTCTACCTCCAGAGGCTCTTGCAAAAATTATTTTTGGGGCATCCTGTTCTTTTCCAATATGTTGAAGAAGATTCACTTTATTATTTAGATTTGAAACATTGATGTCTGTTTTCCAGCATTATGCAAAATAAATTTCAGGAAGTCAATAATTTAACAATGTTGCTAAAGTGTAGAGCACTTTGTACTTCTGTGTGAACCTGTGCACAGCATGTATGCTTAAAACCTTATACTTTGGGTGGGCACAGAAAGTGCTCTTACATACATTATTAGTTCACTCTATCCTGACAGCAACCCTTTAAGGTGGGTATTGCATATTTTTACAGATAAAGAGAATGTGTTTCAGAGAGATTTAGAATCTTGCAGAATTAATGTGTAAATCCAGGCAGTCTAAGGATATCCCTGCGGTTCTATCACATAACAACACTATGTGAATACATCTAAAATTATTATAGATGCAGCTTTGATTCTTTATATTTAAAAATGCTGGCACCATATATTTTGCACCCCCATTTACAGATCAAGAGATTTGCATATGATACACAATGATTTTTTTTCCTGGATATCTACTGAAAATCCCTGAGAATCTAGATATCATTTAAGGAATGCATTCCCTAGTTAATTAAACCTCATCAGCATGAAATCAAATATTTATTTTTAGTTAAAACCCCAAACTTTCAATCTTAGTTAATTCTTTAGCAGGCAATGCAAATTCATATTTCCCACTGACTCCAGCAGAGGGCAGGATACTCCCATCAACAGTCAACTGGCTGGTGCCTCCAGTCAAGCCAGTGCAGCTCCTGGTGGAGAGCATCCCAGCATTAGAACAATCATCATTTTCTCATTTGGATCTGAAAAGGATCGTGGGCTTGAGCTGAAAATAGGGGCTGTGGGACGTGGCCTTGGAAATGTCTGGAAAAGTTTTGCTTTAGATGCTGCCCACATTTTGTTTGGGATTTGATCTTCAAGATACCTGGAAAATAGCCAACACCAATTATCTTCCTGGAATTGCTGAGAAGGCTATACTAGGGAATTAATTTAAGATATACCATGAAAATTTCTGTTTCTGGCTTTAGGCTATCTCAGATCACAGTGGGTTATTCTAGTCTTGGGCCCCAGATCTCACTTCCACACCTACAATCTCTCTGTCCTTAAAAACTCCTAATAGCTCCCCATTACATGACCTCGTCTGTTTGTCATCACTGCACAACTCCCACTAAGAGGGAACAATGACCTCCTGCCCACTAATTCAAATTCTCCCTAAGCCCAAATCAGGGGCTACCTCCTCCAGGAAGTTACAGGAGATCTTGGTCCATCATCAAGAAATTTTCACTGAGTGTTAAAGAAACAAATCTCTAAGCTAAGCATTTTATTTGGGAATCACGGAATTGCAATTCAGGGTGCGCACACACACACAGGGGTGATCTTTGGTATGTTTAAAGAACAAAATGAAGGTCGGGAGTTTAATTTGAAAGAGAAATGTTATGTATTATTTTTAAAGAAAAACTCAATGGCACTAGCAAAGTTTTGAGGAGTTGGCGTGCTCTGATTGGTGAGTGACAGTAGTATGTAAAATTAATCTTAATTAATCTTAATTGGTGGTACATGCCTGTAGTCCCAGCTCCTCGGAAAGATGAGGCAGAAGAATCGTCTGAGCCCAGAAGATAGAGTCCACGGTGGCTGGGATCATGCCACTGCCCTCCTGCCAAAGCAACAGAGTGAGATCCTGACTCAGAAAAAAATTAATCTTAGAGTAGTCATGGCGGGTTGTTTCAGCAACTGAGCTGAAATTCTTGAGGAAGTTATGTGTCCCTAATACTTTTCCCCCAATCACTCGACTCGGGTTTAGTAGGGTATGACAAGAATAACTCAATTTGTGTAATTTACTTTTATACTAAGTGAACTACTAGGTAAAGGTTTTGTATCAGACCTTTGAGTCCAAAAAGATACATCTCACTCCTCCTAGTCCATATAGTAGCATGGTAAATGCAAAATGGAAGAGAGCAAAGATAAATGCCACAATTCACAAGACAAACCAGTGCTTATGAAGGTGGCAGAATAATTGTAGCAATATTCTATCCTAGAGTTTCCAAACTATGGACTACAAGTTAGGGATCAGCTCTTCAAAGACTCCCAGAATGGGATGGCAGTAAGAAGAGAAAGAGATGGATGTGTGGGCAGGCTTTGCATCACCCTTCAGCCCACTCTCCACCACTCACTTATCCTAACCAGATGAGAGTGATATCATTTTAACCTGTAACATTTGCGTTCTCCTCTATCTCTACAAAAAAAGTACTACCTTCTTCTCATAATTAGTTAGCAAAGTGAGACAGTCTGAAATCATATAAATATCTTATTTCTAATTATATTTTTGCACTCTAGTCTTAGCATCAATTGTCACCCCTAAAACAATTATTACTGTGTTGTTTATCAAACAGTGATTTTATATAAGGGGGGTCCCCAAAAAAACAGGAATTATCTTTTGGAGGGTGGGCCCATTGTAATACACTCGGAATTTGTTCCTCTGGATCAGTCAACCAAAGTTTTGTGGGTTTTGGGGTTTTTTGGGGTTTTTAAATTTTATTTTAAAGATGTGGGGTACAATTCAGGGTTAGGTATACAAACGTTCATTATATAGGTACTCTTGTTGAGAGGTGTGCCCCACCCTCCCCTGGCAGTTTCCCTCAACTGCCAATTCCCCCTCCTTCCCTAGCAGTTTCTCACTAATGGCAATCCCTTTCTTATACTATAATGATAATTGTTCAAGGTCCGCTTATAAGTGAGAACATATGGTACTCTATTCTTTGTTTCTGTGATAAATCACTGAGCATGATAGACTCTAAATCCATCCAAGTTGCGGCGAAGTTCATATGTTTGTCCTTCTTTATGGCTGCATAATATTCCATTGTGTATATGTACCACATTTTTAAAATATGTTCCAGCTTCGATGGGCAGCATGGTTGGTTGTATATTTTTGCTATTGTGCATAAAGCTGCAACAAACATGAGTGTGCAGGTATCTTTTTTGTAGAATGTGTAGAATGGTTTGAGATCCTCTAGATATATTCCCAGTAGGGGGATTGCTGGGTCATACAGAAGGTGAATTTCTAGTTCTTTCAGAAATTGCCACACTGTCTTCCAAAGAGGTTGCACTAGTTTGCATTCTCACCAGTAGTGTAGAAGCATTCCTTTTTCTCTACATCCTCACTAGCATCTTTTGTTATTTGTTTTATTAATGATGGCCATTCTTACTGGGTTTAGGTAGTATCTCAATGTGGTTTTGATTTGCATTTCTCTGATGATTAGTGAGGCTGAGCACTTTTTCACGTGTCTGTTGGCTACCCATGCATCTTCTTTTGAGAAGTGTCTATTCATGTCTTTTGCCCACTTTTTAATGGGGCTGTTTGTTTTTTTCCTTTTGGAGCGTTGGAGGTCCTTGTAGATCCTAGATGTTAGGCCTTTGTCAGATATACAGTTGGCAAATATTTTGTCCCATTCTATGGGCTGTCTCCCTTCTCTCTTGATGGTTTCTTTTGCTTTGCAGAAGCTTGTCAGTTTGATGAGGCCCCACTTGTCTATCTTATTTCTTATGGTATGGGCACTTAGGGTTTTGATCAGGAATTGGTTGCCAGTTCCAATTTCCATAGGGGTGTCTCCTGCATTTACTACGATTCTTATAGTTTGAGGTTTTACTAGTTTAGGTCTTTGATCAATTTAGAGTTGATTTTTGTGTATGGTGTTAGGTAGGGTTCCTGTTTCAATCTTCTGCTCATGATCAGCCAGTTTTCCCAGTACCATTGACTGAATAGGTTCTCCCTCTCCCCAGTGGTTGTCTGAGGCTTTGTCAAAGATGAGTTGGTTGAGAAATTGAGGCTTTGCTTCCAGAATCTCTATCCTGTTCCATTAGTCTATATGTCTGTACCAATACCAGGCTGTTTTGATTACTGTAGCCTTATAGTAAAGTTTGAAGTCTGGAAGCCTCCTGCTTTGTTTCTTTTGCTAAAGATTGTTTTGGCTATTCATGGTCATTTATGTTTCCAGATGAATTTCTATATTGTCATTTCCAGGTCTGGGAAGAATGATGTTGATACTTTAATGGGTTTTGCATTGAATCTGTAGATTGCCTTTGGTAGAATGGACATCTTAACAAAGTTTATTCTTTCTATCCATGAGCATGAAATATTTTTCCATTTGTGTCTTTTTGGATTTCTTTGAGCAGTGTTTTGTAGTTCTCATTGTAAAGGTCTTTCACTTCTCTGGTTAGGAAGATGCCAAGATATTTCTTTTTGTGTGTGTGTGTGTGGTTATTGTGAATGGGATTGTACTTTTTATAGGGTTCTCTGCCTACTTGCTGTTGGTGTATAAGAATGCAACAGTCTTTTACACGTTTATTTTACACCATGAGAAATTGCCAAAGTGCTTTATCAGTGCAAGCAGGTTTTTGACAGATTCTCTTGGATTTTGGAGGTATAGGATCATATCATCAGTAAAGAGGGATAACTCGACTTCCTCTTTTCTTATTTGGATACCCCTGATTTCCTTCTCTTATCTAATTGCCCTAGCTAGGACTTCCAACACAATGTTGAATAAGAGGGGAGAGAGTGGGCAACCTTGTCCCAGTTTTCAGGGGAAATATTTCCGGTTTCTGTCCATTTAGCAACATGTTAGCTGTGGGTTTATTTTGAGGTATGTTTCTTCTATACCTAGGTATTTGAGGGTTTTTAATAAGAAAGAATGCTGCATTTTATCAAAAGTTTTTTCTGCATCTAATGAGATCAAAATGTGATTCTTGTTTTTACATCTGTTGAAGTATTTAATTACATTTATGGCCTTGGGAATGTTGAACCTGAACCAGCCTTGCAGCCTAGGGATGAACCTACTTGGTCATGGTGGATGATTTCTGAGATGTGTTTTTGGATCTGATTTGCTAGAATCTTGTTGAGGATTTTTGCATCTATGTTTATAAGGGATATTGGCCTGTAGTTCTCTTTTTTTTGTTGGATCTTTACCCGGTTTGGGTATCAGTATGATGTTAGATTCGTAAAATGATTTGGAGAGAATTCTATCTTTCTCACCTGCCTGGAATACTTTCAATAGGATTGGTATCAGCTCCTCCATTTGTTTCCAGCAATCTTTTAATTTCTGCTTTGATTTCAGTGTTGAATCAGTAGTTGTGCAGCACTATGCTGTTTAGTGTCCATGTCTTTGTTGGCTTTGGAGAAATTTTGTTGGTGTTGATATTTATTTTTATTCCACTGTGGTCTGCGAAGGTGCATGGCAATATTTCAACCTTATTGAATTTGTTTATGCTTGATTTATGGCCAAGGATGTGATCAATCTTGGAGTATGCTCCATGTGGTAATTAGTAGAATGTTTATTCTGTGGTTGTTGGGTGGAATAATCTGTAGGTATCTATTAAGTCCATTTGGTCGAGTGTCAAGATTAGATTCTGGATGTCATTGTTGATTTTTTGCCTCAATGATCTATCTAGGGCTGTTAGTGGTATGTTCAAGTCCCCTTGTATAATAGTGTTAGAGTCAATATCTTTTTTTAGTTTGCTTAGCAGTTCCTTTATAATGCTGGTGCTCCTGTGTTGGGTGCATATGTGTTTAGGATAGATATTTCTTGTTGATGGACTGAAACTTCTATCATTATGTAGTATTCTTTCGTATCTTTTAAAATTTTTGATAGCTTAAAGGTTGTTTTGTCTGATATTAAAATCGCAATTCCTGCCTTCTTTTGTGATCCATTTGCCTGGAAATTCTTTTTTCATCCTTTAACTTTGAATCTGTGTGCATCCCTTGTGGGGAGATGAGTCTCCTGGATGCAGAAAATCTCTGGGTCATGGTTTCTAATCCAGTTTGCCATTCTATGTCTATTCAGTGGGGCATTTGGTCCATTCACATTCAGGCTGATTATTGACATGTGATTGTTTATCCCCGTCATGAGGTTCTTATGAAGTTTTTTCTTTGTGTGCTTGTTTTCTTTTGGCTTTGGGGTTGATGTATGTTTGTGTTTTCAGGTTTCTTGTTGCACTGTATTCTTTGTTGATTCTGTGCTCTGCTGTTCTCTTGGGAAGTGTGTGGTCATTTTTTTTTTTTTCTTTCTTCTGTGCTTAATACCTTTTAAGTGTCTCCTATAGAGATGGTCTGGAAGTTGCATAATCTCTTAGGGATTGGATGTCTAGGAAGGATTTTAATTCTCCATCACTGATGAAGCTGAGCTTGGTTGGGTAGGAAATTCTTAGTTGAAATTGTTTATCTTTGAGGATGTTGAATATTGGATACCAGCTCCTTCTGTCTTGTAGTGTTTCTGCTGATAGGTCTGCTACTACTCTGATTGGTTTTCCCCAGTATCTAATCTGAGCTTTCTCTCTTGCTGCGTTTAGGATTTTTTCTTTTGTGCCTCTTTGTGTAGGCAAATTACTATGTGTCTAGGGATTGGTCTTCTTGTTTGATGTCTTGTGGGCGTTCTCTGTATCTCTTATGTTTGGCTGGTCACATCTCTAGTGAGATGGGGAAATTTTCTTGGATTACCTCCAAGAATACTTGCTCCAAGGTGTTCTCCATTTCCCTTTCTTCTTCTGGGATACCAATCAGGCAAACGTTTGGCCTCTTGATAAAATCATACATCTCTTATAGGCTTTGTTCTTTCTTTCTGAGTTTTCTTTCTGTGTGTTTTACAGATCGGGTTAATTACATGTTCTGGTCTTCAAGTTCTGAGAGTCTTTCTTCAACTAGATTAATTCTGCACTCCATGTTTGTCATCTTGTTATTTATTTCCTAGATGAAATTTTTTATTGCCAAAATCTGTTACAAGCTCTTTCAGTGTTGTATCTTGCCTTTCTTGTTCACTCTTTCCATCCATTCTCTAATACCTGTCATATTCTGGGGCCAGTTTTTGATGACTTCCATTGTTTGGGCTCCAAGGTCTGATTTTTAGGAGATTTCTCTTTGTAACACTTAAAATTACCTGTGGTCTTCCTTTAGTTTTTCCTCATTTGTGACATCTCTTGCTTTTCTCTTTAATTTCATTTTTCAGTGTTGGTGGGAGAGGATTTTCCTTCTGATATTTGCTCAGTCCTCTATTCTTCCCTAATCTGGGCTCTGGGTTTGTTCTATTTTGAAACAGGACTGTGGGTGGGATGCTTTTCTGTCTCTTGTAGTTTAGAGAGTCGAATAAGGTGGAGAATGGGGTGCTAGGATTCAGAAACTACTTGCAAATTACAATATTCACTGATTGTGGTATGTGTTCCCTGAGACTCACTCCTCACTGTCACTCTATACGACGATGCAATTGGTATGTGTGTGTACCCCCTGAGTCCAAGATACAGTGACAGCAATGAGAAGCACAGATAAAAATATATGAAATAAGATGAACCATAAATAAAAAAAGAAAAAGAAAAAAAACACAGAACAATGAAAGCAGAAATCAATGCAAAAAACAATTAAACACACACACACAGACATATACACACACCCCAAAACAAACTGGAATCACAACAAAGGGAAAAGAAACAAACAACAACAACAACAAAAAAAAAAAACCCAGGAAAACTAAACACACATAGATGCCTAGCACAAGATGAATGGAGAAGAAAAAGAGAAAGACAAGAAAAACAAAAACAAAAACAAGACAAAGGAATTTAGATTGAACCCTCACATATATATTGGCACACTTTAAACTAAAATAAAAAATTAAAAAAAGAGAAAAACAAACGAGCAAGACCAACCAACAACAACAAAAAAACTGAAACATGAACACTCAGTCATTCACATACACACATAAACAGAAAACAAAAAACAAAAGGAGAAAGAAAAAGACAAGGAAAAAAAAGGTAGGGATGTAGTTCAAACGCTCACATACACATTCATGCACAAAGGAAATGTATTTTTTAAAATAGCTGAACTAACAAACAGGCAAAAAAAATTTTAAATTTTAAAAAACTAAAACTTAAGATGGTGGCAGGGTGCCTCTCTCAACCTCTCCAGTGGGACTCTGCCTCTAAGCTCCCACCACAGCTCCTGCTGCCAGCATCTGGCCAGGTGCTGAAGTGATGAGGCAAAGCCTGGAGCCAGTAGTCTCTCCCTGCCACTTCTTCACAGGAAAACTTTTGTCCATTTTTTAAAAATGGTGTTTGGCTTCTGTGACCTTGGAAGCACCAGGGACCAAGCAGAGAAGCTGCAGCACCAGCTGCTGCACCAGGAGGGCCCTCGCCACTTGTTCACGAGCCCCTCCTTAGTCAGTGTCTCCCCGCATTTTCTTCCCAGGAAGGGTTTTGTTCATTTTTTTTAAAATGGCACTTGGCTTCTGCATCCCAGGAATCACTAGGGTCCAAGTCGAGCAGCTGCGGCACCAGCCACTACACCAGGAAAGCCCCAGCCGATAGCTCCCTAGCCCTCACTCATTCAGCCACTCACACACCCACTCAGTCGCCAGCATGCACACAAAATTTTCCACTCACTCACTCATACCAGAACTCACATAGTCTGACTGGCTCACCACCATCTTCCCACCGGTCTCACTGCTTTTTGTTTTTGTTTTTTGGGGGTTTTTTTTAACTTTATTTTATTATAGGGATGTGGGGTACAAGTGAGGATTAACTACATATGTAGGTTGCATGCAGGTCATGTTTGGGCTTCTAACTGGCCCTCATGCCCCTAGTAATGAACCAAGCATGCTTTGTGTTGTCACATGCCCACCAGCCTCCTCCCTTTTCTAGCAGTGCCAGTGACTGCTGATCCCTCCCTTGTGCTAATGTGATGAATGTTTAAGGCCCACTTATGAGTGAGAACATGCTGTATTCAGTTCTTTGTTTCTGTGACAGTTCTTTTAGTATGAGGGTCTCCTACTCCATCCAATTTGCTGCAAAGTCCAGGATTTTGTTCTTTTTTATGGTTGTGTAATACGGTATTGTGTATATATGTACCACTTTTTCTTTATCCAGTCCACTTTTGATGGGCAGCAGGGTTGATTCCATGTTTTTGCTTTTGAAAACAGTGTGGCGACAACCATGCATGTGTCAGTGTCTATTTGGTAGAATGATTTATGTTTATCCAGGTATATTCCCAGAGAAGGGATTGCTGGATTTTATGGAAGGTCAATTTTTAGTTCTTTTAGGAATCCCATACAGCTTTTCATAGAGGTAGAACTAACTTACACTCCCACCAACAGTGTAGAAGCATTTCCTTTTCTTCACACCCATGTCAGCATCTGCTGTTTTTTGACTTATTAATGATAACCATCCTTACCATAGTTAGTGGTATCTCATTGTATTTTTGATTTGCATTTCTCTAGTGATTAGTGAGGCTGAGCATTTTTTCATTTCTCTGTTGGCTTCTTGTATGTTGTCTTTTGAAAAGGCTCTGTTCATGTCCTTTGCCCACTTTTTAATCAGGTTGTTTTGTTTTGGTTTGGTTTGGTTTTTTTTTTTTCACTTTGTTTGAGTTCCTTGTAGATCCTGGATTTTAGGGGTTTTTTTGTTTGTTTGTTTTTTGTTTTTTCTCTTTTAATTTTTATTTTGAAATTGGGGGTAAAATTCAGGGTTAGGTATACAAATGTTCCTTGTGCAGCTTC
This sequence comes from Tarsius wallacei, assembly GCA_963574415.1. NCBI lineage: Eukaryota > Metazoa > Chordata > Mammalia > Primates > Tarsiidae > Tarsius > Tarsius wallacei. The sequence continues at coordinate 21,670 of CAUYQG010082172.1, forward strand.
CCCAGGCAGATATTGACTACTGTCAATCCCAGCTCCCCACCCCTCACTCCTCTCCCCGCAGTTTCCCAATACTTTCAATCCCTTTCCTACAGTAATACAGTAGTTGTTCAAGGTCCATTTATGAGTGAGAACATATGGTACTCAGCTTTGTTTCTGTGAGAGATCACTCAGTATTATGAACTCTAATTCCATCCAGGTTGCTGTGAAGTTCATGATTTTGTTCTTCATTATGGCTACATAATATTCCATTGTATATATGTACCACATTTTTTAAATCCAGTACTCTTTTGATGGACAGCACGGTTGGTTCCATGTTCTTGCTATTGTGAGCAATGCTTCAATAAACATACGTGTGCAGGTATCTTTTTTATAGAGTGACCTGAGTTCTTCTGGGTAT
>CAUYQG010082174.1:0-21657 GCA_963574415.1 Tarsius wallacei
CAACCCTTTCGAGTCCCCTCCCACTGTGGGAGTTTTTCTGTTCTCTCAATAAATCCTGCTTTCTTTAAAAAAAAAAAAAGTCCAGCTCACATTCAAAAGGAGGAGTTTATGCAAGGGTGTCAATTGCTAGGGGGGGCGGGAATCTTGGGAACCATCTTGGTGGCTGCCTTCCACACTCCTGTTCCTCAAACAGTTGTTGATTGAGAGAGAAAGTGAGCAAGTGAATTAATTTTTCAAGCTGTTTTCACCTACTGCTTTGTTCAACTGCTCGGCTGTATTTTTGTTTGCTTCCAAGTTGGCTCTGGAACCAGTGGTAGCTATTTCTCCCTTTCACAGTTTTTCTTTCTCAAGCCTTGCTCCTCTGTACTTAACCTCCACAGATAACCCTTCTTCCCCTAAATAGAAAACAAAAACTTCCAGGTGTGGATTCTTTCCACTTTACCCTCCTACTTGTCTGAATTTCCATAATGGCACCACCCTTGGCAGTGACTCACTGTTTTTACAGGAAGATCTGTCTCTTCTCCTTCCTATGACTAATTCTTTCATCTGTGCTTTTAAAGATCTCCCATGCACCACAAGGAGCCCATCTCCAGTCACTCATTCTCCCTAGGAGCTTTCATTTCTTCCCCTCCTCTGAATGTAAATATGCTCATGCTACCTTATCTTAAAAACAATCAAAATGGGTAGCAACAAAAAACTGTCTTCATTCTTCTCGTCTCCTTCTCATCTTCTGCCATCTTTCCTTTACCACCAAACTTCTTGAAAGGGTTCTCTCACCTGGTCTCCATTTCCCTCACTTCATGGTTCTTCACCTGCTGATGTCTGGCTTCCTTCCACCCACTGTACAGACCCATTGCACTTGGCAATGACCTCTGTGACCCCTAAATTCTACCTCTCTTTTCTGTCCTCATGTTCACTGACCTGTCTGATGTGACCTGTAGATTGCTCTTCCTTCTCCAGACATTTCGGTTTCAGATATCTCACCTTCTTGCTTCTCCCCCAACCTGGGTTTCTCAGTTTCGTCCCTGGGCTGTCTTCCTCTACCTTTTCAGTCCATCTAGGGGCACCGGGTCCCAGCTTCTCACCTCACCCACGCATTCTTCCTGCATGACATCATCTGTGGCTGCCTGTGGTTTCAGTGACCACCTCTGCCTCTCTCTCTTTAGACCTCACTCTCAGGAGTCCAAGATGACTTCTTAAAACATTTTTATTTATTTAAAAATATATAATACATGCTCTTGGTTCAAAATTTAAAAGACACTGTACTGTAAAGGTCTCTCCCCTTTGGTCTCCCCAGCTCCTGTTTCCTTCTGGGAGACAACCACTGTTGCCAGTTGCTTGTGTCTCCATCTGGAGATGCTCCATGCATTTACACACACACACACACACACACATATATTCTTCACTTTTTTTTTAACCTATGTTGTTGTATGTGTCAGCAGTCCATTTCCTTTTTTATTGATGAGCAGTATTCCATTGTATGGATTTACCACGCCCTATTTACCAGTTAATCTGTCCCCTCATTGAAGGATGTTTGGGTTGTTTCTTTTTTTTCCCCTTTTTTCTTTTTTCACATGCTTGCATGAAGTGTATTTTATTCATTTTTGTTACTCTACAGGATTTCATTGTACAAATAGAGCACAAAAAATTCCAATGTTGATACTCAGTGGTGGGTTGTTTCTAACATTTGGCCATCACAAATAGAGCTGCATATACTCCTCACTGCTATGGCAATCTTTCCAAAATAAAAAACGAATTGTCTCACTTCCTTTTCTTAGAACTTTCAGTGGCTCCCCATTGTCCAAAGGATAAAGTCAAACTTCTTATTGGAGTAGAGAGGCCCATACCAACGGTTCTTTCTCTGCTTAGTCTTATCTCCATCTTCATCACATACATTTACCCCCGTGGTGCCATTTCTGTTCTTTGATTCTGCCAGAATCCCTTTAGGCTCCCATACCTTTTGCATCTGTCAGAGTCTCAATGGGGACAGATGGCACACTCCAATAGGGTAATTTGAGGAGGGTTTATTTACAAAGGGACTGATTATAAAGGTGTGATATGATCTAAGAGAACTAGAAGGCAAGCACCCGAGGCAAGCAGCAGCAGATTTGTTACTACCCCCAGGCTGATGGTATGAGGAGAGGAGAGGTCCCCAGGACCTGGAGAGAACCATGTGGAACAGGCTTCCTTGAGAGGCACAGTGGTCTTCTGCTGAGGACATAGCTGGCCCAAAACAACCCCACAGGGAGGAAGCCAAGGGGAGAGTATCCTGACCTCACTCTCCCTCTAACTTCCAGCGTCCTGTTGTGTTTCATTGGCCAAATCCAACTAGAAGCCAGAGGACAAAGGAACACTGTTGATGTGGTCCATGTAGGTCGACCTCCTGGGCCACAAAACAGAGTGGAGAAGGGCGGAAAGTGGATTTGGGGGTGGGGGCGGAAGGGAGGAGCACATCTGACACAGCTTTATATGTGCTATACCTTTGTCTAGAATTTATTTCTCCCTCTGTGTTTCTGGCAAACTGTTTCTCATTCTTCATGATCTAGCCAAATATCACCATTTTCTCTGACTCCTTTGGGCAGAATTAACCACAACTTTTCATAGCTCTTTGTTCACGTATTTATTTAGCTTGGAGCATGGGTTGAATTTTTTTTTTTTTTTTGAGTTGGAGTGTTTGTTGCCCAGGCTGGAGTGCAGTGGCACACTCACTGCCATCCCAGCTTCGATGTGCTGGGCTCTGGTGATCCTTCCGCCTCAGCCTTCCAAGTGGCTGGAGCTACAGACACACACTACCATGCCCGGCTAATTTTTTTTATTTATTGTAGAGATGAGGTCTGGCCAAGTTGCCCAGGCTGGTCTCGAACCTGTGGGCTCAGGCAATCCACTCGCCTAGGCCTCGCAAAGTGCTGAGGTTACAGGCTGAGCCACCGAGCCCAAGTCTCTAATTACGTAACCAGTTCATCCTCTTTTTCCTCTTCCCCAGGGTGTCCTCAACAGGATAGTGACATTGCCTTCTTAATTGATGGTTCTGGTAGCATCAACCCAAATGACTTTCAACGAATGAAGGAGTTTGTCTACACTGTGATGGAACAATTAAAAAAGTCCAAAACCCTGGTGAGGGCCAATGGGTAGGTTAGGGAATAGCCCACATGAGGCTGGCAAATACATGGCAACCAGGCCACCTATTTCCCTTCCTACTTCAGTTCAGAAATTGCCAAATTGACAACCAGTTGTGGTTTTCTGTTCTGATTCTCTTTTCTACTCTGTCTGGTTGCAGCCTCAGGGTTCCTTTAGCCTGCTGTAATGCAGGCAACTCTGACTAATTGATAGGGGTTGATATGGGAAATGAAACCAGCATGTCATCTCTGGCTGAGTTCTAGCATTGAAAAGTGGGAGCTGATGGTAGATCTCTGTCCTGGTGATGCAGAGGGATTGAGGGCTGTATAGAAAAGGAATTTGGAGGTAAGTTTTTCAAGATTTAGGCAATAGGTCTTGCTGGGAGAAGTATGGGGAGGTGGGGGCGCCTTCTCCAGTGTAAGCCAGGTGCCTCTGTCCCAGTTCTCTCTGATGCAGTACTCTGACGAATTCCGGACTCATTTCACCTTCAAAGCATTCCAGGACAACCCTAATCCAAGACCACTGGTACGGCCAATAAGACAGCTGAATGGGAGGACGCACACTGCCACAGGAATCCGCAAAGTAGTGTAAGTTCTACCCTCTCTGCTTATGATGGAAGGAGGAGATATTTTTAGCCGGGCTTTGAAGGATGAGGTGAGTTGTTCAGCCAGGGTTGGAGTAAAGGGTGCTTCCAATGGAGGGAACAGTATGAGTAAAGGTGTGGAGGAGGGACTGTGCGTGATGTGTCCATAAAAAACAAATTGTGAGTAAAGGTAAGAGTAAAGTGAGGAAGCAGGGGGAAAGTGGCTGGAAGAAGGCTAGAAAGATCAGTTGAAGCCAGGTCACCACAGGCTGCTTTATAACCAGTGGGGAGCCACTGAATGCTTTTTTTTTTTTTTTTTTGAATCGGAGTCTCACTCTGTCGCCCAGGCTGGAGTGCAGTGGCACATTCACGGCCACTCCAGTGTCAACCTGCTGGGTTCCGGTGATCCTTCCTCCTCAGTCTTCCAAGTAGTTTGAACTACAGGCGCGCGCTACCATGCCTGGCTAATTTTTGATTTATTGTAGAGCCTGGGCTGGTCTCAAACCCATGGGCTCAGGCAATCCACTCACCTCGGCCTTCCAAAGTGCTGGGATTACAGGCTGAGCCACCGAGCCCGGCCTACCATTGAGTGTTTTAAGCAGCGGGGAGACATTGCCACATCTCGTTTGGGGAGGTTCGCTCTGATGAACTGGTGTGTGGGTCTGTAGAGGCTAGGATGGGGTGGGACAGCAGTGCAGGAAACACTAGAGAGTCCTAGAGGTGCTAGGCAGCTGGTGCAGTGTTCTGAAAGAGGTTTGAGGAAAGCCCAATTATGTTAATGTCTTTAAAACATTTTTCAAGAATTTAAAAGTAATAATATTCAGTTTAAAAAACCAAAACTGTGCAAAGGTGGACAAAGGAGTGAGGCTTCCCTTCCTTACTCTGTTGCCTTTCCAGGTCTTAGGGAAGTCACATCTCAGTGTTAAGTCTCAGGAGAGACTGAACCCCTCCTAGGTGGGACCCTGCTGTGTCTGTGTCTTGGACTGAGCTGACATTTACTCCTCAGTGTTAACAGCGTCTCTGTCTGCTTGCATTTGACTTTGTTCTTCCTCTTCCCTACACAGAAGAGAACTGTTTAGCACCAGGCTGGGAGCCCGAGAGAACGCCCTTAAGATTCTAATTGTCATCACAGATGGAGAGAAGTTTGGTGATCCCTTGAATTACGAGGATGTCATCCCTGAGGCGGACAGAGAGGGGGTCATTCGCTATGTCATTGGGGTATGGAATGCGTCTCAAGCCTGATGCTTCTGTGGAGGGTTTCTATTTGGATACACTCTTCATTCAATTTGCAAATGTCGGTAAAATCAAAATGAGGCAGGGGCTACTATTAGCTCATATGCACCTGTATCATTTATCAAAATAATGCTGCGGAACAAACTATCCCCAAAGTCAGTGACTTAAAATAATAAGTAACCCTATATGTTAGTTAGACAGGTGTTCGGTCTCGGCCGGTCTCATTCACATATCTGCAGTCAGTTGCAAGTTAGCAGGCAAATCTGCTGATCCTGGCTGGGCTCTCTCCATTTCTGAGGGCTGCCAGCTATGTCTGCCTACTATGCTAGATAGCCTTGATTAGAATAACTGGGGTGACTTCCCTCTTTGGCTCCCTGGGTTTCATCCTCCAGTGGGCTAGCCTGAGCATGTCCTCATGGTGAAGGCAGAGGAAGCAGAAATGTTAAGTGCTTTTACAAGTCCCTGTTTGCATCATGTTTGATAACATCCATAGGCTAAAGCAAGATGTATGCTGGGCCCAGAGACAATGAGTGGAGCAGAAGGCTCTACCAAGAACAGGAGAGCACAGCAAAGTTTTGGGGAAAGGGCTTGGATACAGGAAGAGATAAAGAGCTAGGATCATCAGCGTTATCAAATTATCACAGCACCTTGTGTGACACAGAAACAGATATCATCATGGATGCATGGCTGGGCAGGTAGGAAATACCTTCCTGTAAAGAAAAAGGTTCCTCTTTTTCTGGGAGGAGGTCAGATTCACACCAGTGGACGTGGCACAGCAAACAGAGCAAAGGCTGGGGTTTTAGCCTGCCACTGCTCCCTTGGCAGAGTGCCCTGTGCAGTGTGCAACCTGCCCGACTATATTTGGTAGCCCTGTCCCAGGGGCCTTCTGATGCATTTTCTCATTTGACAAACCATGTTTCAGATTCTTTTCCTGCAGCATTTTCTTTGCTAGATCATACTGCTGCCCCTAGACCGTGTCTGATTTGGCCTCTGTTCCTTGCTAACAGGTAGGAGATGCCTTTTACAGTGCGAAATCACGTCAAGAGCTTAATACCATTGCATCCAAGCCGGCTCGTGATCACGTGTTCCGGGTGAATAACTTTGAAGCTCTGAAGACCATTCAGGACCAGCTTCAGGAAAAGATCTTTGCGATTGAGGGTGAGTCAGGCATTTGTGTTCTCGGAGCAGCTCCAGAGGCAGTCCTCCATCCCAAAACATATAGTCCCCTCTAGAAACTAGATGCTCCTAACCCTTGGTGTCCTTACCCTCAGCATTAACTCTCTCTCCACATCCTGAAGCTTCCAGCGCCCTGGCCTCTCTCTGTCAATTCCTTTGATATCAAAAGAATTGAGACTTTTATCTCTAATTTTACCAGTCTTGGCTATACACTGATACACTGGAGTGTGGGGGGAGTCAAATCCCACACAGTATTTTTCAAGGTATTTGGATGTGTTGCCAACATTTGTCTGTTTGGTTCACTACTGTAACCCCTTACCTAGAATAGTGCTTGGTATTTAGAAGGTGCTCAATAATAGCTTGTTAAAGAAAAGGAATTTAGAAATGGGGAAGGGATTTCATATACAACCTGGATTTATGACTTATCTAAAAAAATTAGGAGACTAGATGCCTTGAGGACCACATTCCCACTTGGCAAGAAGTGTTGGTTGAATAGCCATCACCACTTTTCTTAAAGTGACCTGGGGCGTATGCTTTCCAGGTCAACCCAGATTCCTTCGGAGCCTCCTTTTATCTGACCACCATAGCGTTTGGGTTTCCAGCACCTTTCCTAGGCTCTTCTGCTTTCTTTCATATAGAAAGTTCTCCTCCTCACAGGTACTCAGACAGGAAGTACCAGCTCCTTTGAGCATGAGCTGTCTCAGGAAGGCTTCAGTTCTGCCATCACTTCCGTAAGTGGCCCTTCATCAAATCAGGGGTGGGACAAAAAGAGATAAAAGGCCTCGGAGGCTTTTCTCTGTGATGGGTACTTGTTGGGAGGTTCCTCTCGGATGGGCAGCAGCAATCCCTTCTCCCTTTTTCATAAATCCTGCTTTACACCCTTTTACCAGACCGGTCCCTTGCTGGGCTCTGTGGGGAGCTATGACTGGGCTGGTGGAGCCTTTCTGTATACATCAAAGGAAAAAGGCACCTTCATCAACACAACCAGGGTAGATTCAGACATGAATGATGCTTACTTGGGTAAGTGAGGGGCAAGGGTTACTCTCAGAAGAGTCAGGATATGGCATATCTCCACTAGTATGGATGTCATTAGTTCTTTCAGAGGCCCTTGGGATAGTTTGAAAAACAGAACTTTTCAAATTTAATTTTAATTATGTTCACAAAGAAGGATGTAGTACAGTGTTCAGGTAACCCAACCTATCAAGTATGGGACTGCTCTATGGCCCCTACTCAAGGGATGGGTCTGCATGGTGAAGAAGGGGGGAGGGAAAGCACTTCACCTCTTAGACCATCATCTTCAGGTTATGCTGCTGCCGTCATCTTGCAGAACCAGGTGCAAAGCCTGGTTCTGGGGGCACCTCGATATCAGCACATTGGCCTGGTGGTGATGTTCAGACAGAATGCTGGCACCTGGGAGTCCAACGCTAACATCAAGGGCAGTCAGGTGAGTCCAGAGTGTGAGGGGTATGAATGTGCAAATACCTTGGGAGCTGAGAGATTCCAGGAGGTGCATTGCCGGTTGCCAAGTGTGGCAGAGTCTTGTAAATAGGAGACTTTGCATTTGAGAATGCTATGTCCTAAGCTTTCCTGACAATAATAAACAATAGCGCTTGACCTTTGCAGAGCTCTCTCTGAGCCTACCTGTATTCAGAGCTGGTATTCAACCAGTACACAACCAGTATAGCCATATTAGTTATTAAAATATTGAAATAATTCCATATCTGTCGATACATGGCTGCTTCCCTCTCACCTAAGCACTCTGGTGCCTCCCTTGGTGCCCATTGATCTTCCCTACGAGGTAACAGTGAGGTTAGGCAGGATACCTCAGGGCACCTCCAGCCAAGCCCCTGCTTATACCTGTGCAGCCCCAGCAGTTCAATATTTTGAATATCACCCCCGCAATAGCAGTATGGTCACGTATTATGGGGCAACTGGTGTGTGAGACAAAAATCTCTAGTCAGAATCATTCTTGGCAATTCTTGAAACAGGACTGCACTCATGATAGTATGCCTGTAGTTCTGTGTGTGTTTCTTTAGTTTCCATCAGCGGTTCTCTTTGGCCTACAAGTAATGCTTCATGTGTGGATGAAACCAGTTTCCCTGATACCAAAATATCTTATCATAATTCTTTGTCAATAGTCAGATTCTTCCCGTGCTCTTTCCACATGTTGATGACATCAATGCCTGGCACGTATAAGGGGTGGAGTAGGGGATAATAATGTAGGGGAATTCCAGGAAGTCAAGTGTGACTGTGACACTACTTCTCTGTTTTGTGTTTGGGGAAGGCACATGAGGAAGGCTGGCTGGTCAGCTCCTGCACCACACACAAATTACCATCAAGGATAATGTAGGCTTAAATTGGGGATGGTCAGGGAGTCATGAGAGCACATGGGAGGGGCATCCACACAAGGGCATTAGGGAAGGCTTCCTGAGGAAGTTATAGTTAAACCAAGACCTAAGGTGGAAGAACAAGATAAGTGAAGGGGGAAAGTGGAAGAAAAGAGCCAGAGGAGGGAGAAAGCATGAGAGGGAGTTCAGAGTGTGGGTGTTGGTGGTGGGAGAAGTGGTGGGTGAAAACACCAGAAAACTACAAAGAAGGATAGGTGTAGTTTATCCCAGGCATGTAGGTCTTGTTCAACATAAAAAACAAAACAAAACTAATATCGTAGAAATGGACAAACTAATCCTGAAGTACATATGGAAATAAAAGGGACCCAGAGTAGCTGAAATAATCTTGAAAAAGGAGGACAAAGTTAGAGGACTTATACCTCTCATTCAAAATTTACAAATCCAGAGAGCCAGAAAGTAGATTAGTGGTTGCCACTAATCCCTAGTCAAAATTATGAGGGTTGGGAGTGACTGTTAACAGATACAGAGTTTCTTTTTGAGGAGTTGGAAATATTCTGGAATTAGTAGTGATGGCTATACAACATTGTGAATATACTAAAAACCACTGAACTTTTTACACGAAAATGGTAAATTTTAAGTTATGTAAATTTTATCTCAATTTAAAAAGTTATTTTGAAAAAAATCAATGTAGGTCACCATAATAACAGATTAGAGAAGAAAAAATGTAATAATCTTAATAAATATAGGAAATAACTTGAGAAAATATAATATTCTTTTTATGATTAAAGACGCTCAACAACCTAGGAACTATAGGGAATTTTCTCAACCTGAAAAAGAGCACTTACAAAAGCTGCAGCTGGCATCCTACTTAAAATAAGTGAAAGAGAATGTTTTTCTCCTAAAATTGAAAACAAGGCAAGAATATCCATTTTTTACTATTCCTATTTAACATTGTACTGGAAGACCTAGCCAGTGCAATAAAACAAGAAAAAGAAGAAGATGAAAAAAAACATAGAGTGGAAAGGAAGAAATAAAACTGTCTCTATTTGCAGATTACACAATTGCATGTAAAATTCAAAAGAATCTATTAAAAAGCTACTATAATTAATAGGTTATTTAAGTAAGTTCTCAGGATACAAGATCAATATATAAAAATCAGGCCAAGTGCAGTGGCTCACATCTATAATCCCAGAACTTTGGGAGGCCGAGGTGAGAGGATTGACTGAGCCCATGGGTTTGAGACCAGCCTGAGCAACTTGGCGAGACCTTGTCTGTACAATAAATCAAAAAATTAGCCAGGCATGGTGGCACATGCCTGCAATTCCAGCTACTTGGAAGGCTGAAGCGGAAGGATCTCTGTAGCCCAGCAGGTCGAGGCTGCAGTGACTGAGTGTGCCACTGCTTTCCAGCCTGGGCAACAGAGTGAGACTCCAAATCAAAACAAAACAAACAAACAAACAAACAAAAAATATAAAAAATCAATTATATTTCTATAATATCATTGAACAGTCAGAAATTCAAATAGAAAGCAATACCATTTACTGTGATTGTACAGTATTATGAATACTATTATGTATTCATAGTAATTTAAAAATTAATAAAAAATTCTGAAACTATATTTAGGATTGACAAGCCTATTCTGAAATTTACAAAAAAATAAAAAGAGTAAAATATCCACGACAGTTTTGAAAATAATTTAGGTAAATACTCCAAAGTATTTAGTGGAGGACTCACATTCTTCTTGATTTCAAGTCTTATTACAAAGTTAAAATAATCAAGGCAATGTGGCATTGGCGAAAGGATACAGACCTGTAGATCAGTGAAACAGAATCATCCTGAAATAGACTGACACATGTATAGTCAACTGATGTTCTTTTAAAAATATGTTCTTTCTTCCCTCCCCATCAGCTTTATGACAAACAAAAATAGCATTTATTTACAATGCACAACATGATGTTTTGATAGAGGCATACATTATGAAATGATTAAATCAAGCTAATTAATACATCCATCACCTCACATAGTTATCACTTTTTTTTTTGAGTTGGAGTCTTACTCTGTCACCCAGGCTTGAGTGCAGTGGCATGCTCACGGCCACCGCAGCCTCGACCTGCTGGGCTCAGGCGATCCTTCTGCCTCAGCCTTCCAAGTAACTGGAACTACAGATGCACGCCACCATGTCCGGCTAGTTATGTGATTTATTGTAGAGATGAGATCTCACCAAGTTGCCTAGACTGGTCTTGAACCCCGGGCTCAGGCAATCCTCTTGCCTCGGCCTCCCGAAGTGCTGGGACTACAGGCTGAGGCCCCGTGCCCGGCCCGTTATCACTTTTTGGGGTGAGATCATTTAAGATCTACTTTCTAGCAATGTACAAGCATACAATGCATTACTATTAACTATAGACACCATATAGTGCTAAAAATCTACAGAGTTGATTCGTTCTAACTGAAACTTAGTACCTTTTTGAAAATTGTTGAATTATTTATTTATTTCTTTTTATTTTAAAGATGTGGGGTACAGTTCAGGGTTAGGTATACAAATGTTCATTATGCAGGTACCTTTGTTGATGAGGTGTGCCCCTCTCCCTGGCAGTTTCCCTCAACTGCCAATCTCCCCTTTCCCTGGCAGTTTCCTACTACTGCCAATCCCTTTCTTACAGTATTATGATAATTGTTCAAGGTCTGCCTATGAGTGAGTACAAATCATACTCTATTATTTGTTTCTGTGATAGATCACTGAGTATGATAGACTCTAAATCCACCCAAGTTGCTGCAAAGTCCATATGTTTATCCTTCTTTCTGGCTGCATAATATTCCAAACTTAGTACTTTTTGACCGATATCTCCCCATTTCTCCCCCAGCCTCCAGCCCCTGGAATCCACCATTCTACCCTCAGCTTCTATGAATTTGACTTTTAAATATTCCACATATGTGACAACATGCAATATTTATCTTTCTGTGCCTGTCTTATTTCACTTAGTATAATGTCCTCCAGGTTCATTCATGTTGCCATAATGACAGAATTTCCTTCTTTTAAAGGCCGAATAGTATTTCATCGCATATATATGTGTTTATATTTTTTCTTTCTTCATTCGTCTGTTGTTGTTGGACACTTAGATTGATGCCATATCTTGGCTATTGTGAATAATGCTGCAATGTGTATTAACCCAGAAATGGGATGACTGGATCATATGGTAGTTCTATTTTTAATTTTTGAGAAAATTGATTTACATCTCCACCAATGGTGTACAAGGGCATCCTTTTCTCTACATCCTCACCAAGACTTATCTCAGTTTTTTAAAATGAATAACCATTCTAACAAGTGCGAGGTGATATCTCATGGTAGCTTTAATCTGTGCCTTCTAAGTAAGCAGTTTGTAAATATGTCTGTTTTATTTTGAGAAATATCTATTCCAATCCCTTACCAACTTTAAATTGGGTTATTTTTTTCTCTAGCTATTGAGTTGTTTGAGTTCTTTATATATTTTGGATATTAATCTCCTATCAGATGTACGGCTGGTAAATATTTTCTCCCATTCTGTAGGCTGTCTCTTCTATGTTGTTTTCTTTGCTGTGTGGAAGCTTTCTAGTTTGATGCCATTCCATTTTTCTATTTTTGCTTTTGTTTCTTGTGCTTTGGAGGGGTCATATCCAAAAAATTATTGCCCAGACCAATGTCAAGAAGCTTTCCCCCTATGTTTTCTTCTATTTGTTTTACAGTTTTAGATCTTTGAAATGGATAAGTCTTTAATCTATTTTCAGTTGATTTTTGTAATGGTGTGAACTAGGGGTCCAATTTCATTCTCTTGCATGTGGATATTCCGTTTTCTCAGCACCATTTGTTGAAGAAACTGTTCTAAAGAAGGAAATTAGAAATAAGGAAGGAAATTTGCCTCTGTTTACATTTGACATTATCCTAATACAGAAAATCCTAGCGACTCCACCAAAACACTGCTAGAGCTAATAAACAAATTCAATAAAGTTGTAGGATACAAAATCAGTAAACAAAAATCGCTTGTGTTTCTATATACTAACAATGTACTATTAAAAACAGAAATCAAGAAAACAATCTCATTTACGATAGCATAAAAAAAACCTTATGAGTTAATTTAACCAAGGAGGTAAAATATATGTACAATGAAACTATAAAATATCGATGAAAGAAATTAAACAAGACACAAATAAATGGAAAGATATCCCGTGTTCAAGGGTTAGAAGTATAAATACTAAAATGTTAAAATGTCAATACTACCTAAAGCTATCTACAGATTCAATGCAATCCCAATCCGAATCCCAATGGCATTTTTAACAGAAATGGAAAAAACAACAACAACTCTACAATGTATGTAGAATCACAGAAGACCCCAGACAGCTGAAGCAATCTTCAGAAACAAAAACAAAGCTGAGGCATCATACTTCCTGATCTTAAAATATACTATACAAAGCTATAGGAATCAAAAAAGCATGGTACCGGTATAAAAAACAGACACATTGACCAATGGAACACAGTAGAGAGCCTGGAAATGAACCCATGTATTTAGAGTTAATAGATCTTCAAAAAAGAGAATGAAATTGGACCCTTAGCTCACAACATTATAAAAAGCAACTGAAAATAGATGAAAGACTTATCATTTCAAAGATCTAAAACTGTAAAACAAATAGAAGAAAACATAGAGGGAAAGCTTCTTGACATTGGTCTGGGCAATGACTTTTTGGATTTTTGGATATGACCCCTCCAAAGCACAAGAAATAAAAGTAAGCACAGATTAGAGTCACAATGAGATATCACCTCACACTTGTTAGAATGGTTATTAATTAAAAAAAACTGAGATAAGTCTTGGTGAGGATGTAGAGAAAAGGATGCCCTTGTACACCATTGGTGGAGATGTAAATCAATTTTCTCAAAAATTAAAAATAGAACTACCATATGATCCAGTCATCCCACTTCTGGGTTAATACACATTGCAGCATTATTCACACTTTGGTTTAGGTGGGAAGAGGTATGTGATCATGGTTCCATCTCTTTCAGATTGGCTCCTACTTTGGGGCCTCTCTCTGCTCCGTGGACATGGACAGCAATGGCAGAACTGACCTGGTCCTCATTGGGGCCCCCCATTACTATGCACAGACTCGAGGGGGCCAGGTGTCGGTGTGCCCTTTGCCCAGAGGGGTGAGTGGCTTATGAGACCCGGGATGGGTGGGATCTGGGTGTGCGGTGGAGGCTGCCTGGGCTTGGGACTGACGCTGTTTATGTTCTACAGAGGGCTCGGTGGAAGTGTGATGCTATTCTCCAGGGCGAGCAAGGCCACCCCTGGGGCCGCTTTGGGGCGGCCCTCACAGTGATGGAGGACTTGAATGGGGACAAGCTGACGGACGTGGCCATTGGGGCCCCGGGAGAGGAGGAGAACCGCGGTGCTGTCTACCTTTTTCATGGAACCTCAGCAGTCAGCATCAGCTCCTCCTACAGCCAGGTGAGGCCAGGTTGTTGTCCTTGTCATGACAGTAGCTTCTTTGTTGATCTGCTCCCTTCTGATTCAGAGTTCTCACAGCTGCCAGGTCAGTTCTTCCAGTATTCCTTTTACAACCTTCAAAAATAATAACACATGCTTCACAGAGACCTCAAAGAATCTTCATTCTAGGTTAATTCTTTTTTTTTGTTATTTCAATAACTTAAAGGGGCACGAATAGTTTTTGGTTACATGGTTGCATTGTATAGTGGTGAAGAAGTCTGGGTTTTAAGTGTACCCATCACCCCCACCTGTGCACATTATACCCGATAGGTGATTTTTCTTTCCTCCAACCCTTCCCACCCTCCCAAGATTAATTCTTTCTATAGTGATAGGAGGTACATAGGGACATTATTACCCCAACTTTGCAAATGAATAGCTCAAGGTCCAGAGATGGTAAACGGCAGCCTAGAGGTACTAGATGTAGTCATTCCTTTCTTCTGAATCTCGTTCCTGTAAGGGATCAAGCATTCTGGTTTGCTTACATCTGTCCTTATTTTAGCACTGAAAGTCCCACATCCGGGGAAACCCATGTGGTTGTTCACCTCATGGGATTGCATGTGACTATACAAGTCACACACCTGTGTGTATTTGTGGCAGAAGGACCCTGTGCTTGGCTTAATGCTCTGCTATTGCCATCTTAAATTCTATTTATTGAGTTGGAGTCTCACTCTGTTACCCAGGTTGGAGTGCAGTAGCATGTTCTTGGCTGCTGCAGTCTTGGCCTGCTGGGCTCAGGTGATTCTTCTGCCTCAGTCTTCCAAGTAGCTGGAACCACAGGTGTGTGCCACCGCACCTGGCTATTTTTTTTTTTAGAAAGCAGAATTTATTTTATTTTACTTTTGAGTTGGAGTCTCACTCTGTCACCCAGACTGGAGTGCAGTGGCCGCTGCCGGCCACCGCAGCCTCGACCTGCTAGGCTCTGGTGATCCTTCCGCCTCAGCTTTCCAAGTAGCTGGAACTACAGGTACGTGCTACCTCGCCAGGCTAATTTTTTATTTATTGTAGAGACAAGGTCTTGCTAAGTTGCTCGGGCTGGTCTCAAACCTGTGGGCTCAGGCAATTTACTCACCTTGGCCTCCCAAAGTGCTGGGATTACAGGCTGAACCACCGAACCCGGCCAAAAGCAGGATTTATTAAGAGGACAGAAAAGCTCCCACAGTGGGAGGGGACCTGAGGGCGTTGCCCCAATTTTTTGATTTATTGTAGAGGCGAGGTCTCACCAAGTTGCCTGGGCTGGCCTCGAATCCGTGGGCTCAGGAAATCCTCTTGCCTCGGCCTCCCCGAGTGCTGGGATTACAGGCTGAGCCACCGAGCCTGGCCCAATAGATTTTTAAATGTACACTGCAAGACTGTTATGTATTGGCACAGTGTTGTACAGCAGACCTCTAGAACTTACTCACCTTGTATAACTGAAATTTTATACCCATTGATTAGCAGCTTCCCATTCCTCCACACTCCAGTCCCTGGCAGCCACCATGGTACTCTTTGCTTCTGTGCGTTTGACTATTTTAGGTAACGCATATAAAGTGAAATCATGCAGTACTTTAAAAAATATATTTATCATTTATTTTTTATTTTCAAATGTTAAGTTCAGGGGTACATGTGTAGGTTTCTTACATGGGTACATTGTTTGGTGGGAGAGTTTGGACTTCTACTGAAACCGTCACCCATATGAAAGTGGTACTCAGTGGGTAGTTTTTTAACCGTTTTTCCCCTTCTTCCCTCCCCCCTTGAGGAGTCTCCTGTGTCTGTTGTTCTCATCTTGATGTCTGTGCACATCCAGTTTTTGGCTTACTTTATTTTGTTTTTGAGTCAGGGTCTCACTCTACCTCCCAGACTGGAGTGCAGTGGCACAATCACGGCTCACTGCATCCTCAATCTCCTGTGCTCAGGTCATCCTTTCACCTCAGCCTACTGAGTAGCTGAGATTACAAGCTCACACCACCTTGCTCGGCTAATTTATTTTTTATTTTTTTTGCAGAGTCGAGATCTTGCTATGTTGCTTAGGCTGGGCTTGACACCCTAGGCTCAAGCAATCCTCTCACCTTTGCCTCCCAAAGTGCTAGGAATATAGGTGTGAGCCACCCACCTGGTCCTGTTATTTTTTGACTTTTTAGTAGTAGTCATTCTGATTGGTGTAAGATGGTATCTCATTGTGATTTTGAATTTGCATTTTTCTGATGCTTAGCGATGTTGATCATTTTTCATATATTTGTTGACCTCTTGTATGTCTTCTTTCTTCTTGTTGATTTAAGTTCCTTATAGATTCTGGATATTAGTCTTTTGTTGGATGCATAGTTTGCAAATATTTTCTCCCATTCTATAGGTTGTCTGTTTACTCTGTCTGTTTACTTTTGTTGTGCAGGAGCTCTTTAGTTTAATTAGGTCCCAACTGTCATTTTTTGTTATTGCTGCATTTGCTTTTGAGGACTTGATCATAAAATTTGTCATCTAGGCCAATGTGTAGAAGAGTGTTTTTTAGATTTTCTTCTAAGATTTCTATAGTTTGAGGTCTTACATTTAAGTCCTTAATCCATTTTGAGTTAATTTTTGTATATGAGAGGTAGGAGTCCAATTTCTTTCTTCTACATATGGTTAGCCAGTTTTCCCAGCACCATTTATTGAGTAGGCATCTTTTTCCAATGTTTATCTTTGTCAACTTTGTCAAAGAGAGGTTGGTTGTAGGTGAGCAGCTTTATTTCTGGGTTCCCTATTCTGCTTTGTTGGTCCATGTGTCTATTTTTGTATCAGTACTATGCTGATTTGGCTACTAAAACTTGACAGAAAAGTTTGAAGTTAGGTAATGTGATGGTTGCAGTTTTGGTCTTTTTGCTTAGGATTGGTTTGGCTTCTTATGAATTGTATATATATTTTTTAATTCTGTGAAAAATGGCCCTGGTAATTTTATAGGAAGTGTGTTGAATTTGTAGATTGCTTTGGGCAGTATGGACATTTTAATGATATCGATGTTTCTAATCCATGAGCAGAATCATGCAGTATTTGTCCTTCTGTGACTGGCTGATTTCAGTTAGAATATGTCCTCCAGTTTCTTCCATGTTATCACAAAGGACAGAATTTCCCTCTTTTTAAAAGCTGAATAATATCCCACTGTATGTAGATACCACATTAAAAAAACCCTCCATCATCTGTTGATGGTCATTTAGGTTGTTTCCACATCTTGGCTATTGTAAATTAAGCTGCAATAAATGTGAGCATGCTCATATCTCTTTGCGATTCCGACTTCAATTCTTTTGGATAAATATACAGACGTGGGATTGTTAAATCATATGGTAGTTGTATTTTTAATTTTTTTAAAAGCAGGATTTATTGAGAGGACAGAAAAGTTCCCACGGTGGGAGGTGACCTGAAGGGGTTGCCTGTATTTTTAATTTTTTGAGAAACTTCCATACTGTTTTCCATAGGGTGTGTACCATTTTGTATTTTGATCAGCAGTGTTCAAGGATTCTGATTTCTCCATGTCTTTGCTTACACTTGTCTTCTGTTTTTTTTTGATAATAGCCAGCCTAACAGGTCTGAAGCGATACCTCATTGTGGTTTTGATTTGTATTTCCCTGATGATTAGTAACATTAAACATCTTTTCATACATCTGTTGACTATTTATATGCCTTTGGAAACGTTTCTCTTTAAGTTCTTAGCTTATTTTTAAATCAAATTATTAGATTTTTGTGGTATTGAGTTGTATGAGTTCCTTACATATTTCAAAGATTAACTTTTTATCAGGATATGGTTTGCAAATATTTCCTCTCATTCTGTAGGTTTCCTTTTCATGCTATGGATTGTTTTCCTTGTTGTTTAGAAGTCCCAGTTGGTTGATGCAGTCCAGCTTGGTTGTTTTTGTTTTTGTTACCTGTGCTTTTGGTGTCATACCTGTAAAATCATTGCTCAGATCAATATCAAGGTTTATCTTTAGGTGTTTTACATTTTCATTTTAAGTCTTTAATCCATTTTGAATAGATTTTTGTGGATGGTATAATGTAAAGTTCAATTGCATTCTGTTGCATGTAGAGAGCCAGTTTCCCCAACACCATTTGACTAAGAGTCTTTCCCTGTTGTGTATTCTTGGCGTTCTTTTGGAAGATCAGTTGAACTTACATGCTTGGGTTTATTTCTGGGCTCTCTGTTCTGTTCATTGGTCTTTATGTCTGTCTATATGCTAGTATCATGCTATTTTAATTACTGTAGATTTGTGAGATATACATATGTACATACTGCATTTTGTTGCAGTAAAATAACATCAAACAAAGTACATTTATACCATGAGCATCTTTTAGAAAATCTATTAATGTTGCCCAACTTGGTACAAGTTTGTAAGGACAAGCCTTAATAACTCAGATATTTGAAATTAAGATGTATCTGAAGTTGACCACAGCATATTGAATTTTGAGAGTACTAGAGATGATTATATATAAAAATGCAGTATTACTTTACTTATTTATCAGTTCTGTGTCACTGTTTAAGTTTTCCTAAAAATATGGCTTTATCCAGCCCGAGCAACTTGGCGAGAACTCGTCTCTACAATAAATAAAAATTATCCGGGCATGGTAGCGTGCATCTATAGTCCTGGCTACTTGGAAGGCTGAGGTGGAAGGATCGTGGGAACCCAGCAGGTTGATGCTTGTGTGGCTGTGAGTGTGCCACTGTACTCTAGCCTGGGTGACCTTGTGAGATTCCAACTCAAAAAAAAAAAAAAAAGGCTTTATAAAAAGTGTTGATCTGTATCTCACAAAACGAAGAACTTAATTATAATTTGAGTATTGAATCTGTATCATGCATATCACAGCTGTAGAAAATGACTGCTTTTGCTGGCCTCGGTGGCTCAGCCTGTAATCCCCTGCTTTGGGAGGCCGAGGTGAGTGAATTGCCTGAGCCCGCGGGTTCGAGACCCGCCTGGGCAACTTGGCGATACCGCATCTCTATAATAAATCAAAAAAATTAGCTGGGCATGGTAGCGCGCGCCTGTAGTTCCAGCTATTTGAAAGGCTGAGGCAGAAGGATCTCCAGAGCCCAGCAGGTCGAGTCTGCGATGGGCCACTGCACTCCAGTCTGGGCGACTGAGACTCCAACTCAAGAAAAAAAAAAAAGAAAATTACTACTTTTCTTACTTATTTCAGGTTTTACGGTACATTGAGTCACCATGCAGAACTCACTACATTGTAACCATGATCTATAATGATAAAAATATAGGATGTCTTTGATTTCAACCTTGAAAGTAGGAAAAAGTCACTTTATCTTAAAAACAATGTTAACACAATCAAGAATTGACACATAAATGAACCCACTTCTCATGACTTTCTTTTTTGTAGTTCATGTTGTTTTTCAAAATGATGTAGCTACCTTCTTTTCTAACTAAGGAATGCTTTCATCACAGCACTATTTCTGAGCCAAGAATAAACCACATTAAAAACAGAAGAAAATCTTCAGTGTAGAAAGGAAAAGCCTTATCCGTTGGAAACAGCAATAGGCATTGGGCTCTGTGAGCATAGTCACACATACTATATCAACTCAACTAGAGGCATTATTAAGTTTATCTCATAAGAACCACTATGTGGTCTCCGGCACTGTGGGGGTGTTACTTTATTAGCCAAAGGCAGAACAATATTTTAGTTATGCACCAGTATATATATAGCTTTTCTAAAATTTAACAAATAGTGAATGGATTACAGTTATTATATAAGCTATCTGAGATGCCAAATCCATTTTTCCTTGTTTCCTAATTGGGAATTTTAGTTCTGCCTCCTCACATTGCAAAATAATGATGATAATTTAAAACTTCCATAGAAATATTAAATTTAAAAAATTAACCAGCTAAAAGTTACAAAAAATTTTCAAAATTTGAGTTTTAACCTGAATACCTAAAGCTAATGCTAATTTTTTTGATAAGAATATCAGTGCACATATATACAACTCAAAACCTTCACAGCTAATGACGACCTCTATCAGTATTTTTAATTTTTTAAAATTTCTAATTTTTTTTATTTTAAAGATGAGGGGTACAAGTCAGGATTGGGTGCATAAATGGTTTACATACAGGTGAAGTTTGGGCCTCCCATTGGACCTCACTTATGCAGCCATGAAAGAAAAATTATGAACTTCTATTCGTGTTTTAGAGAGCTAATGCAAGGCACTCCTTTTTTTCTTTTATTTATTTATTTATTTATTTTTTTGAGTTGGAGTCTCACTCCGTCACCCAGACTGGAGTGCAGTGGCCGCTCCCGGCCACCGCAGCCTCGACCTGCTGGGCTCCGGCGATCCTTCCGCCTCAGCCTTCCGAGTAGCTGGAACTACAGGTGCGCGCTACCACGCCTGGCTAATTTTTTGATTTATTATAGAGATGAGGTCTCACCAAGTTGCCCAGGCGGGTCTCGAACCCGCGGGCTCAGGCAATTCACTCACCTCGGCCTCCCAAAGCGGGGGATTACAGGCTGAGCCACCGAGCCCGGCTTCTTTTTCTTTTTAAAATAACTTTATTTTATTTTGGAGATGTGGGGACCAAGTCAGATTAGATATGTATGTAATCTTCGTGTAGGGCCTCCCACTGGTCCGCACTTCCCCTGGTTTTGGATCAGGCACCCTTAGTAATGTTATGTGTCCCTCACCCTCCGGAGTGCAAACTAGTTTAACTTTTATGAAAAATAGTGCAGCAATTCTAAAGGAATTAGAAATTGATCTTTCTTTCTTTCTTTTTTTTGGAGTTGGAGTCTTACTTGGTCACCCAGGCTGGAGTGCAGTGGCACACTCCCAGCCTCCCAAGCATCGTCGACCTGCTGGGCTCCAGTGATCCTTCCGCTTCAGCCTTCCAGGTAGCTGGAATCACAGGCATGTGCTATCACGCCCAGCTAATTTTTCAATTTATTGTAGAGATGCGGTCTCGCCAATTTGCCCAGGCGGGTCTTGAACCCACGGGCTCAGGCAATCTGTTCGTCTCGGCCTCCCAAAGTGCTGGGATTACAGGTTGAGCCACCGAGCCCAGCCAGAAATTGACCTTTTATATGAGCGAGCTATTCCTCCTTCTGGGAATATACCCGGAGGAACACAAATCTTTCTCCAAAGACAGCTGCACGTGCATGCTTGTTGCCACATTATTCACAATAGCAAGGCATTCTTAATGGCTTTGAAATCATGTTTAATGCAGAGTTTACACAAGTTAGTCCACTGTAGTTAGTGTTAACTACTAATAATATGTTAAAACTCTGTCAAGATAATTGCTGCTACCTATTCAATATAATAATTAACTGTTATCTGGAAAACAGATGTAAATGCATGTAAGACTAAAAGCTGGGTCACAAATAGAAAAAAGAAAAGAAATCCAATGGATTCACTAATGCCATCAAAAAGGACAAGCAAGAATGTAACATTACTTAGGAATTTTTGTTTTTTAAAAAAATATACTGGCCGGGCACAGTGGCTCAGCCTGTAATCCCAGCACTTTGGGAGGCCGAGGTGAGAAGACTGCTTGAGCCCGTGGGTTTGAGACCAGCCCGGGCAACTTGACAAGACCTTGTCTCCACAATAAATCAAAAACTAGCCGGGCGTGGTAGCACGTGCCTGTGGTTCCAGCTACTTGGAAGGCTGAGGTGGAAGGATCGGCGGAGCCCAGCAGATTGACGTTGCTGTGGCCGTGAGAGTGCCACTGCACTCCAGCCTGGGTGACAGAGTGGGACACAATTC
>CAUYQG010082186.1:0-16715 GCA_963574415.1 Tarsius wallacei
CTCCACCCTCAGTTAAATCTCAAAACTGCAAAAAGTATGGTCTCCCACATAGTCTAGCTCCAAGGAACCAAATAAGGAAGGATAGGTGATTGAGCAAACAGAAGTAAAAGCTACCTCCCCATCCCTGAACAACAGAATTAAGAAGAAGTTAAAAAAAAAAAGGAGGTGGAAAATCTACACAAATGAAGAAAAACCAGAGGAAGAATATAGGGCTCACAGACCCCTGGGAGGTCAGACACTGAGAATACAGACTTTGGAATGCAAACAATGAAAAGCCCCTAGAATGACTGGTCCCAAACCACAAACCCAGATATCAAGACATTAATAGAGTGAATAAATAGAATTGAAGAGAGACAAAAGGAAATAATAAAGGAGTTGATAACTGAGATAACAGCAATAAAGAGCACAGTGAATTAAATAAATATCAAACTGATAAGCATGGAAAGCAGAATTAACCAAGCAGAAGAAAGAATCTCAGAGCTTGAGGACTAAAATAGGGAACTAATCCAAACTATTAAAAACATAGAAAAGAACCTTTAAAAGACAGAATAAACCTCTAAGAGATAAGCGATTATTTCAAGAGGCCAAACCTAAGATTAACTGGAATTCCTGAAGCAGAAAGAGAGACAGAGACCACCCTGGAATAAACATTCCATGAAATTATCCAAGAAAACTTCCCTCATCTTATCAGCAACATGACCATTCAAACACAAGAGGTTCAGAGAACCCCTGAAAGACAACAAATGAGAAGACCAACTCCTAGACACATAGTAATTCACCTACACAAAGTAGGTATAAAAGAAAAAAATCCTAAAGGCAGCAAGAGAAAAATGTCAGACTACCTACTGGGGAAGACCAACTAGAATAGCAGCTGACTTATCTACAAAAATACAACAGCCCTTCAGGCTAGGAGAGCAGAGCCCAATTTTCAAAGTTCTCAAAGATAAACAGTGTCAGCCAAGAATTACCTACCCAGCTAAGTTCAGCTTCATCAGTAATGGTGAATACAAATTCTTCCCAGACATTCAATCCCTAAGAGCTTACAAGTCCTCCAGACCAGCTCTACAAGAAACTCTTAAGAAAATATTAAACAGTGATCTACCACAGAAACAAAGAATAGAGAACCATGTGTTCTCTCTCATAAGTGGACCTTGAGCAATTATAATACTATAAGGGATTGGCAGTAGTGAGGAACTGTCAGGGGAGGGGAGTGGGATTGGCAGTTGAGGGAAACTTCTAGGGGAGGGAGGGGCATACCTCATCAACAAGGATACCTGCATAATCAACATTTGTATACCAAACCCTGAATTGTACCCCACATCTTTATAAAAAAAAGAGAAAGTATTAAATGCAGAAGAAAGGAAAAAAAGAATGACAACACCCTTCCCAAGAATGCAAGGAAAAAATTGAAAACACTCATGAATCAACCCAAAAAATCAAAAGAGAGACAACAAACAAATAGCAGCAACAACAACAAACTCTATAAGAGAACCTCATGACAGGGATAAACTCTTACATCTCAATAATTAGCCTGAACTCAAATGGACTAAATGTACCACTGAAAAGAGTGGAAAATGAAAATGAAAAATGAATAAAATATCATGAAGTAACAATGTATTGTCTCCAAAAGACTCATCTCACCAGAAAGGACACTCACAGACTCACAGTCAGAGGATGGGAAACAAAATTTCAGGCAAATGGAATACAAAAGAAAGCAGAAGTCATGATCTTAATATTAGACAAATACCCTTTAAGCTATCAAAAATTTAAAAGACACAGAAGGTAACTATATAATGATAAAAGGTTCAAACCATCAACACGAAATATCCATCCTAAACATATATGCAACCAACAAGAGAGCAACAACATTCATAAAGCACCTTCCAGGTAAACTTAAAAAAGATATTGACTCTAACACTATCATAGCTGGGGACTTGAATCCCTGACCTAGACAGGTCATCCAAATGAAAAATCAACAAGAAGATCTGGAACCTCATGTGACACATGACCAAATGGACTTAATTGATACCTACAGAACACGCCACCTAAAAACCATGGAATATACATTCTACTCATGACGTGAAATGTCCTCAAGATCGACCACACCCTTGGCCATAAATCAAGCATAAACAAAATCCATAAGATTGAAATACTGACATGCACCTTCTTAGACCGCAGTGGAATAAAAATAAATATCAACACCAACAAAGTTCCCCCAGAATCCACAAAGACATGGACACTAAATAGAATGATGCTAAACAACTCCTGGATGAACATGGAAATCAAAACAGAGATTAAAAGATATCTGGAAGCCATTGAAAAAGGAGAAACATTTTACCAAAACTTCTGGAATGACATGAAAACAATACTAAGAGGGGAATTCACATATCTATGAACACACATGGAGAAGATGGAAAGATCACAAATTAACAGCCTAACAAATCACCTAAGGGAGCTGGAAAAGCAAGACCACCAAAAACTTAACTTCAGCAGAAGAATCCAGATCACCAAAATAAAAGTCCAAATTCAGGCCATAGAAGACAAAAAAAATAATACAAAAACTGGCTCTTTGAAAGGATAAACAAGATTGCTGAACCCCTATCTAGACTGACCATGAAAAAAGAGAGAAAAAGCCCAAATAAACACAATCAGAAATGCGAAAGATCAAGTCACAATTACCCCCAAAGAAATTCAAAAAATCATCAGAGACTACTATGTACACTTGTATGGAAACAAACTCAAAATCTAAAAGAAATGGAGGACATTCTGATATCACACAACCTCCTCAGGTTGAAACAAGAAGAAATCAAGACCCTAAACAGATCAACAACAAGCCAGGAAATTGACTATGTTATAAGAAAACTACCTACAAAAAGAAGCCCTGGACCAGATGACTTTCCAGCAGAATTCTATAAAACATACAAGGAGGATCTGATACCAATAGGATTGAAAGTATTCCAGGCAATTGAGAAAGATGAATCTCTCCTTAAATCATTTTATGAAGCTAACATCACATTGATACCCAATCTGTGTAAAATTCCAACAAAGAAAGAGAACTACGGGCCAATATTCTTGATGAACGTAGATGCTAAAATTCTCAGCAAGATCCTAGCAAACCGGATTCAACAACACATCTTGAAAATCATCCACCAAAACCAAGTAGGCTTCATCCCCAGGATGCAGGGCTGGTTCAACATTCGCAAGACCATAAACGTAATTAAATACACAAATAAATGTAAAAACAAAAACCACATGATTACATCATTAGATGCGGAAAAAGCTTTTGATAAAATCCAGCACCACTTCTTGATAAAAACCCTGCAACATCTAGGAATAGATGGAACATACCTCAAAACAGTAAGAACTATCAGCGAGAAATCCACAGCCAGCATACTGCTAAGCACACAGAAATCGAAATCATTTCCCCTGAAAACCAAAACAAGCCAAGGATACCCACGCTCACCCCTCCTTTTCAACATAGTGTAGGAAGCCCTAGCTAGAGCAATCAGACAAGAGAAGGAGATCAGGGGTATCCAAATAGGAAAAGAGGAAGTCAAGTTATCCTTCTTTGTAGACGACATGATTCTATACCTCAAAAACCCGAGAGAATCTGTCAAAAACCTCTTTGCACTGATAAAGGACTTTGGCAAAGTCTCAGGGTATAAAATAAATGTGCAAAAGACAGTTGCACTTCTACACACCAACAATAAATAAACAGAAACCCAAATAAAAAGCACAATCCCATTCACAATAGTCACCAAAAAAAAAAAAAAAAAGAAATACCTTGGCATTTTCCTAACCCGAGATATGAACGACCTTTATAACGAAAACTCCAAAACACTGCTCAAAGAAATCAAAGATGACACAAAGAAATGGAAAAATATTCCATTCTCATGGAATGGAAGAATCAATATTGTTAAGATGTCCATCCTACCCAAGGCAATCTACAAATTAAACACAATACTCATTAAATTACCAGCAGCATTCTCCTCAGACCTGGAAAAGACAATACAGGAATTCATATGAAAACATAAATGACCATGAATAGCCAAAACAATCCTCAGCAAAAACAAAACAAAACAAACAAACAACCAAAAAACAAAGCAGGAGGAATCACACTCTCAGACTTTAAACTTTATTATAAAGCTACAATAATCAAAACAGCCTGGTATTGGTATAAGAACAGTCAGATAGACCAATGGAACAGGATAGAAATTCCAGAAGCAAAACCTCAATTTCTCAACCAGTTCATCTTTGACAAAGCCTCCACCACCAACCACTGGAGAGAAGAGAAACTATTCAATAAATGGTGCTGGGAAAACCGACTGACCACATGCAGAAGATTAAAACAAGACCTCTACCTATTACCAAACACAAAAATCAACTCTAAATCGATCAAAGACCTAAACGTAAAACCTCAAACTATAAGATTCTTAGAAAATGCAGGAGACAACCTTATGGAAATTGGACCTGGCAACCAATTCCCAATCAAAACCACAAGTGCCCATGCCATAAGAGATAAGATAGACAAGTGAGACCTCATCAAACTGACAAGCTTCTGAAAAACCAAAGAAACCATCAAGAGAGAAGGGAGACAGCTCACTGTATATCTGACAAAGGCCTAACATCTAGGATCTATAAGGAACTCAAATGTGCCGAGAAGAAAAAAAACAAATAGCCCATTGCAAAGTGGGCAAAAGATATGAATAGACACTTCTCAAAAGAAGACATAAGAGCAGTCAACAGATACATGAAAAAATGCTCAGCCTTACTAGTCATCAGAGAAATGCTAATTAAAACCACACTGAGATACCACCTAACTCCAGTCAGTACGGTCATCATCAATAATTTAAAAAACAACACATGCTAGAGAGGATGTGATGAAAAGGGAACACTTCTACACTGTTGGTGGAAGTGTAAAGAAATAACAACCTCTGTGGAAAACAGTTTGGCGATTCTTAAAAGATCTAAAAATCAACCTTCCATGCGACCCCACAATCCCACTATTGGGAATATACTCGGAGGAACTCAAATCACTTTATGAGAAGGATACCTGCATACGTATATTTATTGCAGAATTGTTCATAGTAACAAAAACATGAAACCAACTGTGCTGCCCATTGAAAGAGAACTGGATAAAAAAATGTGGTACATATACATGATGGAATTTAGGTGCAGCCATAAAGAAGGACAAAAGTATGAAATTTATAGCAACCTGGATGGACTTAGAATCTCTAACACTGAGTGACCCATCACAGAAACAAAGAACTGAGTATCACATGTTCTCACTTATAAGCGGATCTTGAATAATAATCGTAATACCATAAGAAAAGGATTGGCAGTAGTGGGGAATTGCCAGGGGAGGGCAGTGGCGGAATTGGCAGTAGTGAGAATCTGCTGGGGGGTAAGCACAACTCATCAACAAGGGTACATATATAAAGAACATTTCTATACCTAACCCTGAATTCTATCCCACATCTTTAAAATAAAAAAATAAAAGCAATTGCAGAATTAAGATCAGTAGAAAATTTATGCAGAAAAATTGATTCAATTTTAGTATAGTTTGAGAGTTAGCAATGCGAAATTGGAAAATAAATGCATTATCTTAGTCACCATTATTGTTGCTTGACATTATAAACTTTTTTTTTTTTAGCCAGAGTCTCACTGTGTTGCCTAGGCTAGAGTGCAGTGGCACGCTCATGGCCACCGCAGCCTCGACCTGCTGGGCTCAGGCGATCCTTCCACCTCAGTCTTCCAAGTAGTTGGAACTAAAGGCATATGCTACCACACCCGGCTACATGTTTTAATTAAATGTCTTATCATGCCACTTATTTATATATAATGTAAATTAATACTTTTCGCTTAATCCTTTTTGAGTCCATGTTCATCATGAAATCAGATCACAGTTTTAAATGTCATGATGTCAGGTACAATAGCCAACAAACATTCAAAATAAATTTATAAGAAGGAAATATAAGCCTTAAGATAATAAGACATTCTGCATCAATATATTTCATCTAGGTTGCTTGCAGGACTGTGTAAGCAAAATCACTGACAATTGAATTGAAGATTATTGAATCATAAAATGAAATACAGCAACAGAAATCACAAAATATGGAACAAAGTAAGTACTAGAAAAAAATTGTTTAATTTAGAATAGTCTGTTAGTATTTTTTACAAGTCTTTATTAGTCTCAAAATTACTTTATGTTAATATTAAAAATAAATTATTTATTGGTTAGTTTATAGAAGGGATTCTGCCCAAGGGACAAAGCCATTCGTTTAATGAACAGCAAAGAAATTTAGTTTGCTTAATTTGCTTATATAAAACTACAAAGTACTAACAGTTATTTAGAGGACAATTATGGATTTTTGAAATAATAATTTTGGCAAATATATTGGAGACCTGAAGAACAAGAACCATCAAAAGACATGGTCTTATCAATGTGACACTATAATTTAAAGTAATTGAATTATTAAGGTCAATGGAAAACAATGTTATTTTGTGTGATAAACTACAATCCATACATTCAAGTCAGTTAGTAACTAAGTCAGTCATAACTTCCTTCAAACAAATGACTATATTGATCCTTTTTATAGGAGTTTAATAGGAAATCAAAGACATCAAATGCAATAGCACTTAAAGATGATTCACAATTTCCAATGTAATCATAAACAAAGTCTTATCATACATAATTCTTGCTAGTAAATGTGAGCCACTTAAAGAGGAACATGAAAAATAAATAATATATAGAGAATCTTCTAGGTGTTGTGAAAAATGTTAATTACTATCTTGTTTAAAAACAATTATAAATGAACCTTGAAAACATTATGCTAAGTGAAGTAAACCAGTCACAAATGGACAAATATTGTATGAATCCACTTATATGGGGTACTTAGGGTAATCAAGTTTATAGAGACAGAAGGCAGAAGGAGTGAATGCCAGGGATTAAGGGGCAAGAAGAATAGAGAGTTATTGCTTAGTGGGTAGAGTTTCAGTTTGGAAAGATGAAAAAAGTTCTGGAGATAGATGGTGGTGATGATTGCACAACAGTGGGAATATTCTTAATGCCACTAAACTGTATCCCTAAAAATGGTTCAAATGGCAATTTTTATATAATGTCTATTTTACCATAATTTAAAGAAAATAAATCCATACAATTATAAGACATTAATTCTACTTTTCAAAAGTGTATGATCTGTTCGGGAAATAAGGCAAAAAGAGTCCAGTAATAAGGAATGATACAAGTCATAGTATAAGACAGCACCTGAGAAATTGTCCTCTTCTGCAGACGTGCCTGGTTACAACTGTGTCCCATTATTCATCACAGATGGGCTTGTTGCTTCAGTAGACTTTGTCTCCATTCTTGTGCAAAGTCATGCGAGTTCACCTCAGTGCGCTGTACGGTTCTATCGGTGTTCTGTACATATCATGGAATGAAAGGTTTGGGAAGAACTGTATTCCAGGTTTTATGAGTTTTGATAAAGAGAGATTATTGTGGTTTAAAATTAATTTGTGGCACTACATAAATAAGATTCATTTTAAGTCTTAAAGGATGAGAATGATTTTCATAAGCATTCTGGTTGGGAAAGTTGCTGGAGAAAAGGTAAGAGGTAAGAAAATATAAGACATATGGTGGAAATAATGATAAATAAGTTTGATTTGAGCAAAAATGATGCTATAAGTGAATAGCAGGAGATACATTCGGAAAGTAGGTTAAGGGAAACTTTAGAAAATCCATGTGTGACAATAGGTAAAAGGGAGGCACTGGAAATTTAATCTCTGGTTTTTGAGTTCCATTTTCGTCCTGAATTATCAGGTAATGGTCATAAAAATCATATTTATCACTTAATTGACTCTTTTTCTCCTAGTTTTAATATAAACATGATTGAAGGAATGATTTGACCTTTTAAATAAACTCTTTCACTTAAATGTAATTGTAAGAATGTTACGAAGACCTAAGAATAGCTTTTTTGAAATGTATATATGTGTATAGTTTCAATACATACAAATCTTTGGCAATTAAAGAAAATATTTGGTCTAGAGAACTAAACAACTAAAGAAGATGTGTGTATCATTGAGACGTTACTTTTGAATATACTACCAGATCCTCTAAAATAATATTACTTCTTTACAATAAAGTTGCGAATAATAGAGCAAAAAAATCTTAGAAACAGAGAACTCATGTAGTGGGTATTTTCCATTCATCAATCCATTCATGAGATTCCTTCCACAATTCTGTTATATTTTGCCAAAATTTCAATTTAATGAGATGGATAGGAACTAAGATTAAATTTCTTTTCTGCTAACCTGGCCCAGTGTTTAATCATAATTTGTTAGGCATATATTGCAATTTTTAAAAACACCGTTATTCTGAGACCTCCTTGATCTGATAATTGGAGGTCTCTGTGCCTTATTATTGTATGTCATTCAAGTGTCACGATTGGAGTAGCCTCCAAGTTATATGAAAAATGTTAAGTCTCAAGACATCATATATGATTTATGATGATTGTTTTCGTCTCAATTTAACCAGATTCCCCAGGGAACTGAAAATGAATCAGGCCCCAAATCACCCTTGGGCCTCTGAAACAGGCAAGAGAATTGTGAATCCCCTGCAACTGACAAAGGCCATTTCCTCTCTAGTGAAGATATGTCAAAACTGATCCTAGCAAAGCAAATATTTCTAAACGTCCTTGAATTTTGCCAGGTCATCCACTTCATTCACAAAACTAGGAGGCTTAGGCAGTGGATTCACAATAAAATTATCAAGGAAATCTCTAATCATGGTATTGATAATTTTAAAACCTATTCATCCTTGCTAAGATTATTCTTTCCATGTATGTTAGCTCTCAGTAACCTTGTCATTGACTTAGAAGTATCCAGAGGCCAAATTATGTACAAACCAGCCTGCTAATAACAAATATAGTCACAATTAATTGAGAGTTCACTGGGAATACAATAATACTAGGCGTGCTGCAAGACATTAAAAAAAAAAGTTATACGCTTCCTGATGTTTTGAAATGAACAACTTACAAGAAATAAATATGTATATTGAAAATGGCACAAACATCTTAAAAGTACAATGTTTATTTTTCATGACTTTACAACATTATGTACACTCTTGTAGTCATTGCTAAAGTTCAATATTAAATCTGATCTACTTTACCAGGTTTTTCCACATGACATCATTTTTACCTTCCATATGGGATTTTCATATGGTATACTTTATTTATTTTTTTATTTTTTATTTTTTTTTTGAGTTGGAGTCTCACTCTGTGTCACCCAGACTGGAGTGCAGTGGCCGCTCCCGGCCACCGCAGCCTCGACCTGCTGGGCTCCGGCGATCCTTCCGCCTCAGCCTTCCGAGTAGCTGGAACTACAGGCGCGCGCTACCATGCCCTGCTGATTTTTTGATTTATTGTAGAGATGAGGTCTCGCTTGCCCAGGTGGGTCTCGAACCTGCGAGCTCAGGCAATCCACTCACCTCAGCCTCCCAAAGGCGCGAGATTACAGGCTGAGCCACCGAGCCCGGTTGCAACCAAAAATTTAATTAGACTTTTGAAAGTTAATCCCCCTCAATCTAGCAGTAGCCCTTATCTTCTAAGCATGTTATCACATTCCTTCATAAGATATTTCGCTTGTAATCTCAGCACTTTGGGAGGGCAAGGTGAGTGGATTGCCTGAGCCCGCGAGTTCGAGACCAGCCTGGGCAATTTGGTGAGACCTCGTCTCTACAATAAATAAAAAAATAAGCTGGGCTTGGTAGTGTGTGCCTGTAGTTCCAGTTACTTGGAAGGCTGAGGCAGAAGGATCACTGGAACCCAGCAGTTCGACACTGGGGTGGCCATGAGCGTGCCACTGCACTCCAGCCTGGGTGACAGAGTGAGACTCCAACTCAGAAAAAAAAAAAAGATATCTCATAAAAAGAGAAACTAGTCCATTTAGTTTAGGATGGTTTTGGAAAAGGTCTCAGCGGTTGCAGTTAAGATAGATTTACAAAAACAACATTTCAGAAAAGTCTTGGAGTCGATCCAGTTACACACAAAACTAGTAAGATGTAGACACATAATAAAGATGACTTTTATTTCTTCACAATAACCTGAAAGTGGATTTTACAAATTTTTTTTTTTGAGTTGAGGTCTCACTCTGTTGCCCAGGCTGGAGTGCAGTGGCATGCTCATGGCCACCAAAGCCTCGACCTGCTGGGCTCAGGTGATCCTCCCACCTCAGCCTTCCAAGTAGCTGGAACCACAGGTGTACACCGCCTCACTTGGCTAATTTTATGATTTATTGCAGAGACAAGGTCTCACCATTTTGGCCAGGCTGGTCTCGAACCCCTGGGCTCATGCAGTCCTCTCACCTCAGCCTCAGATTTTACAAATGTTAACAAAGAATACATTCTCTCTGCTTCAAAAAGGTTGGCATCCAGTGGTCTAAAGCAGAACTGTCCAGTGTGGTAGCCACTAGCCGCAGGTGGCTATCGAGGTTGAATGTGCTAGTTCTAACAGAGATGTGCTGCAAGGGGAAAATGCACAGCAGATTTTAAACTCGTAAATGCTTCGTATAGACAACCCACAAAATGGCCCATTTAACAACTTTGAATGTCAATTACACCTTGAAGTGATACTTTAGATGCCTTGGGTTGAATATGTTTTATTATTAGAATTAATTTTCTTTTAATTTTTACCTTTTAAAAATGTGGTGATGAGAAAATTTAAACCACACATATGGCTTTCATTGGTGACTTGCATACTATTTCCATCAGACGGCTCTGGTCTAAAGCACCAGAATGTCACACACATCCATTATTGCTCAAATGGGATTTCTAAAAAGAGAGCCTGGTCAGGCTCGGTGGCTCAGCCTGTAATCCCAGCATTTTGGGAGGCCAAGGCAACGAGTTCGAGACCAACCAGGGCAACTTGGCGAGATCTCGTCTCTACAATACATCAAAAATTTGCCAGGCGTGGTAGTGCGTGCCTGTAGTTCCGGCTACTTGGAAGGCTGAGGGGAAGGATCACCAGAGCCCAGCAGGTCGACGCTGGGGTGGCCGTGAGTGTGCCACTGCACTCCAGCCTGGGTGACGAAATGAGTCTCCAACTCAAAAAAAGCAAAAAATAAAAAAGAGAGAGATCTTTTTTAAAAAGAGAAGAGACAGTAATACTTTGGCTTTCATTTACCAGGAAATCTCTCTGACTATGAAGAAAGAAACAGTGCTAACAAGAGGACAAGGTAGCAGGAGAACAGGCAGTTGGGAGAAGAAGTGCCAGTTCTCATACTAAAAAGGTTGGTTGAGTGACTTCCAGTAAAATGTCTGCCTCTAGCACTTTGCACTCTTCTAAAGCCACACATTATCCTTGTTATAATCATATTCTCTTATAGCACACACTTTCTTTGTGCAATGCCATTCTAGGTAGGGCTATCCTGTCTGCACCTCCTAGTACTTTCCTGCTTATATATTGCTGATATATATTTTCTAATTTTTAATTTTAAAGATGTGGTGTACAATTCAGGGTTAGCTAGACAAATGTTCATTATGTAGGTACCCTTGTTGATGAAGTGTGCCTCCCTTCGCCCCCGGCAGTTTCCCTCAACTGCCAATCCCATCACCATCACCCCGGCAGTTTCCCATTATTGCTGATCCCTTTCTTATAGTATTATGTTAATTGTTCAAGATCCACTTATGAATGAGGACATATGGTACTCTGTTCTTTGTTTCTGTGATAAATCACTGAGTAGAATAGACTCTAAGCCCATCCAAGTTGCTGCAAAGTCTATATGTTTGTCTTTCTTTGTGGCTGCACAATATTCCATTGTATATATATGCCACATTTTAAAAATCCAGTCCAGTTTCAATGGGAAGCACAGTCGGCTTCATGTTTTTGCTATTGTGAATAGTGCTGCAATAAACATGTGTGTGCAGGTATCTTTTTTGCAGAATGATTTGAGTTCCTCTGGGTATATTCCCAACAGGGAGATTGTTGGGTCATATGGAAGGTCAATTTCTAGTTCTTTCAGAAATCATATTGCCGATATTTTTTATGCTAAGGAATGTCCCTCTGTTTGCATGATAACTACTGCTTTATTCTAATCCTGTCCAAATGAAAACACATCTCAGAGCAGAGGTGATCGCAGTTGTAGCAATTGTCTTTCAGGCAGTATTTATGATCATGGCAACTAGACTGATCATCCATGATCCATTGAAAAAGTGACTTTTATCATTAGAAAGAATTTACATCCTTTCTTGTCGAAGTTGCGTGATTAGTTTATTTCCCGGGAAACATTACAGGTCATTCGTGCTTTCTGCTTTATCACTATCATTTGTCACTTGGGATTTTTAAATTCTGCCATGAAATGTGGAAAATAGTTATGGTATTTAATAGCTCTGTGGAAAGTAGGGGAAACAAACTAAGGAGAGAGTGAGCGCTTTCTTTACAATAATCAAAAGAGATGGTAGAACTGGGGAATGTTTAAAAAAAATCTCTCAGAGCCAATAGAAAGTAGAGGTCCTTTTAGTCACTGGCAGTATTAAAAGACAATATGGGGAAAGGGTTGTGAAAGATTCTACATTCTACCAACCCTATATAAGGTCAGTGTTGGAGCTAAACACATTAGTAATCACATTGGGGTGGACAATTTAGCATGTAGATCTGTGAATATCAAATAGTAGGTCCCCGTCCATCTTTGTTGAATGAGTGAGAAAATCCATGACTTGTGGCTCTGTTTATACTTCCAAAGTCTCATCACTTATTAACAGGAGATATTGTGGCTTACATACCCAAATGGCTGCCTACTTTACCAAGATGGTTTATCCTTTATTCTTGCCGTGCTGCATGTTTTCCCAAGCTAAAAATGTAGGCGGATCTTATGCTTTTTTGTTTGTTTCTTTTTGTTTTTGCTTGCTAGTTTTTGAGTTGCAGCAGGAAGCAGAAGTTGCCAGGCAAGGTAACTCCTTCTCAGCCTTTTGTCTGCAATAGCCTTGGCTGAATGAGAATAACGTAGAAAGTAAGGGTGAGAGAAGTCAGTTCTTGGAGCTTAACAGGTGAGAGCTGCAGAACCCAAGGGGAGAGGAAGATTCCTGAGACTTAAGAGATGAGGTGGGGTTCTGTGGGGTAAGGAGAAAGCGTGTGGCTCTGGGCAAAACTGTCAGTCCCATGCTGGTAAGCTCCAAGAGTATAGTCACAGATGTCATCTGCCCACCCTCAGAAGACCACGTGGGCATGACTGGTGGCCTTTTCAGAGACCAATGTGGACAGAGGCCTAGAGGACACTTTTCTGACTCTTCCTACCATTGGCAGGAGCTGAGGAGGTAGAAAACTCTCCTGAGGAGAGAGGCTGAATTTCCTATCAACTGGATGGTTGTGGGGTTCAGAGCAGAAAAACATTTCAGGCTTACCACAGCGGTACCATCCGTGACAATTGCTTGGTAATGACTCATCCATAGCAAAAACTGGAAAAATTTGTTCACAGAACATAAGAACTAGCTGTGACTTCTGTGTTCACCTAACACGGGCTGTTCATTGTTAGATTAGGAGTCCACGGTTTCAGATGTGATAGAACTCGTTCCTAGTCATGAGCCCAAAGCCCGCGCAGAGTTGAGGTAGTGGGTATCAGCTCTGAGTCCACTTTTCTTCCTACCTCACTATTTGTAAAATTCATACATATTTATGGCAATTAGAATACATTATCAGCTTTGGGAGGCTGAGATGAGTGGCTTGCCTGAGCCTGTGGGTTCGAGACCCGCCTGGGCAACTTGGCGAGACCTCATCTCTACAATAAATCAAAAAAATTAGCCGGGCGTGGTAGCGCGCGCCTGTAGTCCCGGCTACTTGGAAGGCTGAGGCGGAAGGATCACAGGAGCCCAGCAGGTCGAGGCTGCGGTGGCTGGGAGCAGCCACTGCACTCCAGTCTGGGCGATGGAGTGAGACTCCAATTCAATAAATAAATAAATAAATAAATAAAGTTTGTCCTAGAGTGTTTAACATAGATATAAATGATTCTGTGTTTTATCTTCAGTAGATATACGTTCTAACTTATTGCTTTATTAATTGGCACTATCAGTATATTGAGATCTTTGAGTTTATTTGGTTTTATTTTACTGTTCCACTT
Source organism: Tarsius wallacei (assembly GCA_963574415.1). Classification (NCBI taxonomy): domain Eukaryota; kingdom Metazoa; phylum Chordata; class Mammalia; order Primates; family Tarsiidae; genus Tarsius; species Tarsius wallacei. The sequence goes on from CAUYQG010082186.1 coordinate 14,107, forward strand.
ATATTTGAAAACATTAAATCAATATATATTTTGATTTTGCTTTTCATTATACATATTTTGTTTTTTAACATAAATACTGAATTATTAATTTAAAAACTGGGTAAAATAACCAAGGGTGATATCAATATTTAAATAAGCTATTTTCGGAGAAAGATACTAAGAATAAGCTAGCTACATAAATTTTGAAATAGCATTCCCTGGAGATAATCAACTAGCTGTTAATGTCATGACTCAAGTTATCTAGTCACAGCTAATAATATTCCAAAATTGTGAATGATAGCTGTGACTGTAGTTTGGTCATATTCCATCTCTGTAGCAGAATTAGTAGGCTCTGATTTTTATTTTGCAATTGTATAGAATATTTTCTAGACATTCAAAACAAAAATCATGAGTGACAGCTCGTTTGGTTTTTCTTAGTTCAACTAATGGAACTTGAGACTTTTCGGGTTAAAAATGAACAAGTCCCAGGCACACTAGGAAGAATTGATCATCCTACCAATTGTCATTTCCTCTTCTGCCTACCTGGAAAATGAATGTAATACCCTGGGATATAAGTTTCAACTTGATACTATAAAAACAATATCTTTGCTCAGATAGCATAGCAGATAGATAGGGAAAAGGACCCTACATGACCTGTGTGAGCAGTTATATCAGTTTTGGATTATCTACTTCTGAATTTTATGTTAGGTGAGCAAAACAAACTCAGTTTTGTTCAAGTCACTGTAGTAGTACTTTCTGTTAAATGAAGTCAAATGCATTCCCAATACCTGGACATATTCAGTTAAATCTAGAAATTCAGAGATGCTTTTGGAAAAGATAATAATTAAGCTGAATCATGATCAGTGAAGTGAAGAAATGTGTTTAGGCTGAGGTCAAGCCATGATAGGCACTGCACAGAGTGACTAAAACTCTGATATAGAAAACCCACAGTCTCTCTTGCCTGAAGAATCAAAGGTCAATGTATAGGAAAACCATAGGCACTGAAATGTAAGTATGAGTGTGAGAAAAAGGAGGAGGCATTATTCCAGAAAGGAGAAATCCAGAAAACATTGATGGCAGCCAGAGGAAATCACTTCTAAATACAAGGAAACAATAATTCGAATTACTGCTCATTATTCTTCAGAAACAGGAGGTCAGAAGACAGTGGAATAAAATTACTAATGTACTGAAAGGAAAAATCTGTCAACCCAGGATTCTACATCAATTAAAAATATCCTTCAAAAATGAAAGTAAAATAAAACATTTTCAGATAGAAGAAGAGAATTCATTGTCAGCTGACGTACACGACAAGTTATTCTCAAGGAAGCTCTTAGAGTGATGACAAATGGCATTATTTGGAAGCTCAAAACTTGGGGAAGAAGTGCAGAGACTCTGAAATAATAAATATATTGTTAAATATAAAAGATTGCTTCTCCTCTTATTTACCAAAATACACATAGCTGTTTTCAAAGTTACACCATTGCGTAACTGTGGGGTTTAAGTATGTAGATATAATTCACATGACAACTACGGTATAAAGGATGGAGAGTTGCAGTAAATGGGCCTATACAGGTACAAGTTTTCTGTATTTGATATTAAGTAATATTAGTATTAACCCTAGGTAGACTATAAAAGGTTTACTGTGCATATTTAGAGGTATAGCTAAAAAGTCAATTGATATATTAAAATGAAATTTTAAAAACTACAAGTAATCCAAAAGAAGAACAAACAGTAAAATAGAAAGCACAAGCAAAAATAAAATAAAACATGAGATCTAAATCTACTCATATCAACATCTGTAAATAAATGTTAATGAGCTAAACACTCCAATTACAATGAGAGATTATCATGAAGGATTAACAAAAAAGTCTCAACTGTAAGTTATAAGTCTTATAAGACTATAAGAATATACTTTATTTTTTAATTTTTAATTTTATTTTATTTTAAGATATGGGGTACAATTCAGGGTTAGGTATACAAACATTAATTATGCAAGTACCCTTGTTGATGAGATGTGCCCCTCCCTCTCCTAGCAGTTTCCCTCAACTGCCAATCCCACCCCTCCCCAGCAGTTTCCCACTGCTGCCAATCCCTTTCTTATAGGATTATGATAATTGTTCAAGGTCTGCTTATGAGTGAGAACATATGGTACTCGGAATCACTAGTCATCAAAGAAATTCAAATTAATATCACACTGAGATACCACCTAACTCCAGTCAGGATGGCCATCATCAATAACTCAAAAACAACAGATACTGGAGAGGATGAGGGGAAAAGGAATACTTCTGCACTGTTGGTGAGAGTGTAAACCAGCACAACCTCTGTGGAAAACAGTTTGGTGATTCCCAAAAGATCTAAAAATCGACCTTCCATATGACCCCACAATCCCCCTACTGGGAATACATCCGGAGGAACTCAAATCACACTATGGAAAAGATAACTGCACACACATGTTTATTGCAGCGTCATTTAAAATAGCAAAAACATGGAACTAATCATGCTGTCCATCAAAAGAGGACTGGATTAAAAATTGTGGTACATATACACAGTGGAATATTATGCAGTCATAAAGAAAGACAAAATTATGAACTTTGCCGCAAATTGGATGGACTTAGAGTCTATAATACTGA
>CAUYQG010082187.1:0-37328 GCA_963574415.1 Tarsius wallacei
CCTAGCCATATTCTTTCAACAGAATGGCTGTCTAAACTTATATTTCTAAAACTATATTCTACAATTTATACCTAATCTTGAAATCATGACCCAGAAGCCTGTGACCAGTACTAAGGCTCTAGATGTAACCCGAGTTTGAACCGTAAGTTGTGTGAAAGCCAAAATTGTAGTTAGTGGAAGCCTAGCACTTAGTGGGCGTCTGTGGCTGGCCCCCAATACTGCCTCACTAGTCATCAAAGAAATGCAAATTAAAATCACACTGAGATACCACCTAACTCTGATCAGGATGGCCATCATCAATGACTCAAAAAACAACAGATGCCTGAAAGGATGCTGCAAAAAGGGAATATTTCTACACTGTTGATGGGAGTGTAAACTAGTACAGCCTCTGTGAAAAACAGTGTGGTGATTCCTAAAAGATCTAAAAATCGACCTTTCATATGACCCTGCAATCCCCCTACTGAGAATATATCCAGAGGAGCTCAAGTTACTCTATGAAAAAGAGACCTGCACATGCATGTTTATTGTAGCATTGTTTACAATAGCAAAAACATGGAACCAACCATGCTGCCCATCGAAAGAGAACTGGATTAAAAAACAAATGTGATACATATACGTGATGGAATACCATGCAGCCATAAAGAAGGACAAAATTATGAACTTTGCAGCAACTTGTATGGACTTAGAGGCTATAATACTGAGTGATCTATCACAGAAACAAAGAACAGAGTATCATATGTTCTCACCCATAAGTGGACCTTGAACAACTATCATAATACTAAAAGTAAGGATTGGCAGTAGTGGGAAACTGCCAGGGGAGGAGGTGGCACACCTCATCAAAAAGGGCACCTACATAATGAACATTTGTATACCTAACCCTGAATTGTATCCCACATATTTTTGTTTAATTTATGAAAAAAAAAGAAGCCAAATTGGGAATGAGATTTGTCTAAGGAAACATGGTAGTTCATTGGAAGTTCTGTCCAGCAGAACTTGCTAAGAAAGGAGTATATTTTTTATAAAAAAAAAAAAAAAAAAATTCTAGTTGGACTAGAAGACTTTAACAAAACATTTTGGAAAAATAAGTATGCCCAGAATACTGGCATTCCTATTAGATTTAGGGGACAAAATTTGATGCTTTCCAAATTACTTCGGGAGATTCAACTTACATGAGAACTAGACTACATCTTGATTCTTGGTCCCATTTGGCTTGATTAGACCAATACTTTGCTCTTTAACCTTATTCTGTTGCTCACCTACACTCTTCCTCTTCCTCCTCTCTTCTCTCTCTCTTCTCTTTTTTTTCTCTCTCTCTCTCTTCCCTCTCTGTCTCCCCTCTCTCTCCTCTCTCTCTCTTTTTCTCTCTCCTGTCTATCTCCCTCTCTCCTTCTTCCTCACTCCGTCACATCAGGATATAATCTCCATTATGACAAGAATTTTTGTTGGGTTTGTTCACTATTATCTTCCTGGTGCCTAAAAGGCTGCTTAGAACATAGTAGGCTTTCACCAAATATTTATTGAATAAATAAATAGAGAACTAGAGGTTAGTTTGAGGTTAATTTATTTTAAATCTCAACTAATAATATATTAAGTTTGTTTTCACATGGTTTTAGATAACAGTGCCAAGATAATATGTAGATCAAACCTTATCTCTCCAGCCATAACAACAATCATCAGTTTCACTGACAAAAGTTTTTTTTTAAACCTATGACCATTTTATCCATTTGTTGAGATTATTGAGTGGGGAAAGGGGCATGAAAGGAGGTGTAGATGAAGTAAGAATGGCAGATGTTGACAGTTGTTGAAGCTAAGTGGTGGGGACACAGGTATCCATTACACTAGATTGTTTGTGTGTATACATTTGAAATGTTCCATAATACGAAGATCTTTTAAAAATCTATATTGAGTTTCTTTCCACTGAGAATATGGGAAAAGCATAGCAGCCTGAAGGCTGTTTGATATTAAATGTCTTTCTCTGTTCATTTTTTAACTCTGGGATTTCCTCAGGAAGTTTGCTCAGAAACGTAGCCACTAAGAGTCAGAATTCCCCGATAAACTTTAGTGGCTTTCCTATCTTGATCAAGATCTTAAAGTCATCAAGTTATGAGCTCTTGCCTCCTTGAATATGATCTATCGAATTTGGTAGACCTTAATGATTCTACTCTGACCCCAAATCCATTTGCCAGCTGCAATTTACCTGTTCATTGAGGCTCTAACTTGAGTAAAAACAGAAATATCATTTAAGGCTCATTGAAGCCTATGATTCCTTAGCCAATTATTACATAGCAGATGAATTTATGAAACTTTCTTTTTGGCAGCGGGCGGGGGGGGGGAGGTCAGAGTCTCACTCTGTCACCCAGGCTAGAGTGCAGTGACACACTCATGGCCACCAATGCTTCAACCTGCGGGGCTCAGGTGACCCTTCTGCCTCAGCCTTCCAAATAGCTGGAACCACAGGTACAAGCCACCACACCCGCCTAATTTTTTGACTTACTGTAGAGATGAGCCTTCGCCAAATTGCCTGGGCTTGTCTCAAACCCATGCATTTAGGCAGTCCTCTTGCCTCTGCCTCCCAAAGTGCGGGGGTACAGGTGTAAGACACCATGGCTGGCAATATGAAATTTTCAAGCTACCCAACACCCTGTTTGAAGGAGGATTGTAGATCATAGCCTTGTGAGGCAGTAAAGGGATGCCACCCCTAGTAGGGGTGAAAGCAGGTAAAGGAGTGTGTGTACACCTGCACAGCCTCCTCCCGTCCCCTAGAAGGGAACAATGGGCCTGATTACAGACCCAGCTGTGGCAAGCCAGTCCTCCCTCCTCCTGACTCATCTCTCCAAAATATAGCCAATCTACAGCTCCAGGAATAGCTAAAATCCTTTACAGATAATGATGGATTTTTGCATTAAAAAAACATTTCGGAATTCTAAAATAGTTAGGAAACAAATCAATTCAGTGCTGGATTTTTGACATTCCTTTTTAGATGTCTACAATCTTTAAGATTCAAAAGACACATGATTTTTTACACTGGAAATTTTGTCTGTCTCTTAGTGTGGTGATCATTCAACCTTGTTCATGTGCTTTTTAATTTATTCAAAATATGAAGTGCATTTTAGGGGCTGGGAGAAGTTCTAGTCTCATGGTTGCAGAAAGACTTATATCCCCTGAAATAGCCCTGAAGTATATACTACCACTTTCACCTCCTTAAATATGACCCATTGAGTCTGGTAGGGCTTAGTGATTCTACTCTGTCTCCAATCCATTTGCCAGCCACATTTACCAATTCATTAAGACCCTAACTTGAGTAAAAACAAAAATATCATCTTAAGGTTCATTTAAGCCCTTGATTCTTAGCCAATGATTACATAGCAGATTAATGATATGAAGTTTTCAAAAAGAAACTATTTAAACTGGAGATTTTGAAAACTGGTGACTAGCAACAGTGTAATGACTTTGGGTGTATCTGCTGTCCTCCTTACACATTCACTATAAACAATTACAGAAAAATAATTTTAGCCGGGCACGGTGGCTCAAACCTGTAATCCCAGCACTTTGGGAGGCGGAGATGAGATTGCCTGAGCCCAGGGATTCAAGACCAGCCGGACAACTTGGTAAGACCTCATCTCTACAATAAATCAAAAAATTAGCTGGGCGTGGTGGTGCACACCTGTAGTTCCAACTACTTAGAAGGCTGAGATGGAAGAATCACCTGAGTCCAGCAGGTTGAGGCTGTGGTGACTGTGAGTGTGCCACACATAGCACTCCAGCCTGGGTGACAGAGTGAGACCCCTACTCAAAAGAAAATAAAAAGAATTTTAAAAGGCAATAAGATATTAATTCAACAAAAAGGCTTTTTTCATCACTTTACACCCACTAGGATCAAAAAAAGAAAAGAAAAGAACCATGATGGCAAAGATGTGGAGAAATGGGAATACTTGTGCACTATTGTTAAAATGGTGCAACCACTGTGAAAAACAGTATGGAAGTTCCTCAAAAAATTAAGAACAGAATCATCACATGATCCCCCAATTCCACTTTTGAATTTACATCCAGAGGAATGGAGCAAAGTTTTGAAGAGATATTTGTACACCTGTGTTCACAGTAGCATTGTTCACAATAGCCTAAAGGTGGAAACCACCGAAGTGTCCACCAATGGATGAAGGGATACACAAAATGTGGCATATACACACAATAGAATATTTCTCAGCTTTGAGAAGGAGGAGGATTCTGGCACACAGTGCAACATGGATGAACCTTGAGGACCTTATGCTAAATGAAGTAAGACAGTCTCAAAAAAGACAAATACTGTGTCTGATTCCACTTAGATGAGGAGCTTAGAGTAGTCAGATTCACAGAGACAGAAATTGGAATGACAGTTCCTGGGGCTGGAGAGAGGGGAGAATTTGGATGTTGTTGTTTACTGGTATCAAGTTTTAGTTTTGCAAGATTAAAAGACTTCTAGAGATTGCACAATAATGTGAATATGCTTGACACTACTGAACTGCCTGTTTTAAAATGGATAAGACAGTACATTTCATGATGCGTGTACTTAACTACGATTTCTTGTAGTCAAGGAGAAAAAAAGGCTTTTGTCTATCTAATGGAACAAAACCTTTGACTCCTTTTCTTTGGAGTCTCTTGAAAGCGTTCCTGACACCAAAGACCCAGGTGGCAGCGGTTCCCACGCAGTATTCAGATGAATGACTCCAAGGACACTGTGTAAATCAATTGGAAATGCCAGAGAATGACCGCAGACAGCAGAGAAGAAATCATGGTTGGTGCAGCTTGATGAGCTGCCTCTTGGAGGAATAGGGGGATTGAATTTGATTGTGTCCAGTACCACAAAAGGCACTGGATTTTTAAAATTCTAGATCAGGACTTTCAACTAACCTCACAACTGACACACATTGTAGCAAGGTCCATCTTATCAGATGTAGCATTCAGGACAGAAAAATGTGAAGGTATAGACATAATTCTAGGTTAAACAAATGCATCAATAACTATAATCTGGTCACTGCTTCCTGCTGCTCATTCATGCTTCAGGCTCCTTACTTACCCTCAGATACACTCTAAATAGAGTCAAAAAAGCTTTCAGAAATAATCTGTCTCAAGGATAGGAAATATGTTTTAACTTACATGGCATTTGGTAATAACTGCCTTGAATGTGATGCTGAGAAAGATAATAAAGCTACATCTGGACTCTATGGGAAGCCATATCTTGATGGGTTGGTTATATATGTCCAAGATTATTCAGAGGGACTGAAAGAGCTGGAAATAAAACTACCAGTCCAGAGTCTGTTCTGTTGAAGGGCATAGTGACTTCTCAAGTATGAAGAAGCAAGTTGGTAAGCTACAGAATGGAATTTGCTTTACATATCCCTGCCAAATTCCAGTCCACAGAATAGGAAGTCACCTGGGGCAAGGGGGTGGAGAAAGAGATGAGTTTTGGCGTATTTTCTTCAATAAAGTTAGAATTTTCCTAAGTGAAGTGGGCCTTTGGACAAAATGAGCTCACCATAGAGGAGATAGAAAAGAATCACAGAGACATGAGACCACCACCCAGAAAGCAAAATTTTAAAAATGGCAAGTGAGAAAGAAAGCATTCATAACAAGGTATGCTTTTTAAGAACCAGAAGGGAACTTAGAAATGTCTAATCTAACATTTTTGTATTCATTTCTCATATTTTTAATAGATATTGTATCTTATCTCTGTTCTTGAGCATATTAATCATTGTCATTTTAAAGTTGTGTCTATTAGCTCCAACATCGAGATCACATAAGGGTTTGTTTCTATTACCTGTTTTTCCTTTGGTTTTAATTACGTGGTCTTCCAGCATCCAAGATAGCTCTTAATTACCGTAAGTGTATATGAAAAATCATAGAGACTATGTTAATGTCAGGCCCACTGGAGGTGTGGGATGTCTAGTGTGCGATCCAGTGCTGCACGAAAAATGCAAAGAATTGCACAGAAGTTAGATTAGAAAATATAGTTTATTTAGAAAGTAAATTAGAGAGAGAGAGAGAGAAGATTCACCTCTCCAAGGTAAGGAAAGGAGCCAGCCAGGAAACATGGCAGCAACCATAGCTCAAAGAGCACATGGCCACACCAGAGTCAAGCAAGGCAGTGGCAAAATGACTGCTCGTAGTTGAGTCCTTTTGACCATTTCCCTTGGATGGAGGAAGGTCATTAAGGTGATTGGGTGGTGGTCTGCTCCACGTCATTACAAAGGGCCAGATAAGCACAAGTACTGACGTCAGGTGATGGACAGCAGACAGATGTGTGAGTTAGTCACATGATTGCTGTCATGGTGGTAGGCTAAGGAGACAAGGGGAGGGAGTTTTCCTGCAAGAGACTTGTCAGACATTTGCATTCCACAAACTCCTTGACCAAAAGGTGATCTATCATCATTTCTATGATTCTGTCCTTGTCTTACATCTGATGGAGATTTGCTAAGGAGTTGGGGTAGGCTGCCAGCCAGGCAGGAATGCTTCCTAAAATCTAACTATTGGAAACTTAGCTATCTATGTCTAACCTGTGTTAGATTCAAAGCATGTCAGGAGTAAAGTCTAAGCAAAAATAGCTATGCTGAGGCAAAAAGACTATGTTAAACTAAGTTTATTCCAGGTTTCTATAGGTACGTCCCTTCAGTTAGCTTATTCCATAGAGTAATTTTCTTCTCAAAGCAATTATACCAAAGGCAGATCCAGACAGAAGTTGAGATGCTTGGAAACTAAGTTTCAGTCTTTGAGAGGGCTGTTCTATTTCTGGTTTACCCTTTCTGCCAGGGTCTAGTTGTTCAAAAGTCTCAACTTAGATGTTTACCTTGGCTCTTTGTTCCTTGGTGGGTTCTGAACTCCAGTTTTCTTTGTGTTTTTCTCGTTTGGTTTTGTGTTTGTTTCTTTCTTTCTTTTTTGTCTCCCTAGCTACATGAGAAAGCTGAAAACACTCAGCCTCGACTTTTTACCTGGCCTCTCATTCCTGCTTACAAATCAGCAACAAACTTACAGGGAAAAGTGGCAGAGAATTTCATGATCACCTCAATGTGTTCCCCCTCCCTCTCTGTCTTAGTCCTTCAAGTCCTGGCTGCCTTGGCTGCTTTCTGATGACTTCAAACAGCTATTGCATATTTATGTCTGTTCTTGGCGAGAATATTGATCTGATAGAAGCTATTACAGCCAGAGCTGAAGCATATTTTACTTTTAATAGATAAATTTTTCTACTACTGGGTGGTTCAAATATTATAATATAATTGAAAAATACAGAAAGAAAAAATTTACCCATAATTTTATCATCTTTACATACTAAATGTAGTATTTTGGAGGCTAGGCACAGTGACTCAAGCCTGTAATTCTAGCACTTTGGGAGACCCAGGTAAGAGGATCGCCTGAGTCCAGGGGTTTGAGACCAGCCTGGGCAACTTGGTGAGACCTTGTCTTCACAATAAATCAAAAAATTAGCCAGGAGTGGTGGCACGCATCTGTAGTTCCAGCTACTTGGAAGGCTGAGGCAGAAGGATTGCCTGAGCCCAGCAGGTCGAGGCTGTGGTGGCTGTGAGTGTGCCACGCACTCCAGCCTGGGCAACAGAGTGAGATTCTAACTTAAAAAAAAAAAATTAGTATTTTGGTATTTTCTTAATTATTTTCTCTCATACATTTGTGTTGGCCTTCTTACTTTATTGCAATAATAATGTGAATACAACCTTGTATCCTAGGAAGAACTCTAAGGAAAAGTATACCATTTTTAAAGTGTAAATCTCTTTAGAACTCTTTAGTAGATAGCATGAAGATTCAGATAGTCAGATGTAGTTTATAATATCAAAGAGCTTATGATCTGGTTAAGAAGGCAAAAAAATAACACTTCAAAGATTTTCAACTCAATGATAAGGCAAAACTTGTTACCTAATGTTTGATTTAGCAATAAATAATGAAATTACTTTCAACTTTTTTGTAGACAAATAGCTCAAGAGGACTTGATCCCTAATTTAAATCACAGGTCAAACAAGTAAGCAAATGACAACAACAAATTTTAAAGTTTCTTTTGCTTTAAAAAAAAAAAGCTATAAAAATTGTTCTCCTCTGCCTTTCATTTATTGTCTCCTTCCAACAGCAAATACTCTACGTATGTTTAGGAGCAAGTAAGCTTTTGGCTAACCTACGTATCTAGTTAATTTAAGATCAAGCCACCAACGTACTAAGCTGACCACAAACCCTACTCCTGATGAGCTGTTATCCTGTGAAGTCAATGTTCTAAGGATAGAATTTCTTAGTAGGGATTTTCCACATCTATGTTGTAGGAGAAATCATTTGTGGTGTAATAGGTTTTTTTTGCTAGACCAACGGAGTCAGCACTTTGTAATGTCAATGTTTAATACCTCTTCCCTCTTAGGTTTTCTATTCACACTTGTCCCAGAATCCAGCAGGCCAGCATGATGTCTTGGAAGTCATTCTTTAGGTCAGGGAGGAACAGAAAGGCTCATGGTATTTCTAATTCTTTTGCTGCCAGACCTGATGAGCAGGTCTTCAGAGGAGTCTCCACCTCCAAGGTAAACTGTTTAGCCAATAAATCTGTAAAATATATCATGTATACAGTTAGCTAGCTAACATGTACAAATCTAAAGAATTCTCAAAAGTAAAGTGTAAAATCATGAAAATATTTGAAGCTACTTCAACCTTGTGAATGAAGTGACAGCTATTTTTTTTATTTAAAATATAAGTTTATTCATTTATTTATCTTTTTTTATTTTAAAGATGTGGGGTAAAATTCAGGGTTAGGCAGATAAATGGTCATCGGACAGGTAACGTTTGGGCTCCGTTTGTCCCTACTTTGCCTGGTTTGAGATCAAGTACCCTTATTGATATTACGTGCTCCCTTAGTGACAGCTATTTCTATGTGGATATCCAAACTAAAATTTTTTTGTAAATAAAGCATGGTGTGAAGTTTACATTTCAAAGGAAATCAATAATATCTTGAGTCTTATAATATCTGCTACAGCCAGCATAAACAAATGAACAAGCCCATCAACACAAATAAATAATTTAACATGAAACTGAGAGACAGTTCATGTAAGTCAGAGGACTCTGCATGGAAGTAACACTTTTTTACTCTTGTATAATTCCTAGAATTCTTCAAAATGCATATAAAGTAGCCCTTTGACACTTACAAGCACGTGTTGCCACGCATTTGTAAATTCTCAAATTTTTAATAGAAGACTGCTTTTTAACACCTCCTAGCTCTCTTCCAAATTGCTTTCATCAAGAGTCATGTTTCCTGAGCAGATTTTCACATCACTGTGAAAGTTTTGCTCTCTCACTCAATGACTATTTTCATATATGTAAGCACTACATACACACACACAAATGTGATATGAAAATTAGCAGAAAACAATAAAATTTTTTAACTTGATTAATATAAAGAAGGTAGGCAGCTGTCTAGGCTCATAGGGAAGTAAACGGTTAGCTGTCATCTACTACTCTGTACCCAATCCCAATTCACACTTCTCAAAATTCACAATAAAGGATATATCATAGACATTGAGATCCAAGAGAAATCACTATAAAATGCAAATGTCAAAGCCTTAAAGGACAAAAATCTATTGTTACTGACTATCTGATAATGATGCAAAGTGCACAGTGTGGTATACAAATATTCTTAGAAAGGCTTTCAAAAGGCATCAAAGGGACCCTGGTGGCTTAAAATGGAGAGATTCATCATTCAGAAAACAAGAATTGTAGAATTATCAAAAGGTTCACTTAAAAGAATGGCTAGTACAAGTACAGAGGATCAACTAAACAAGCCTTAGAGTTTCTAAATCAAATCTACTCTTTCTTGTATGGGTTGTATCTTTGAGGAATCACTGAAGGTGGGTGGTCCATTTAATATTAGTATAATTCTGACATATTAGAACAAACATCCCTTTTATCCTATCCACATTTATGGCAGACTTATTTCCATTAGTAAGTTTGTTTGTAAATAATGACATCTTTAGTGCTTCTGGAAGCGTTCTGTTGCTACAGCACCCAAGGAAAAATATTTCATTTTTCTAAAAAGCTCGTGAAAGAAACCCAAATAGAAAAGAACAGAAATGTATCAATGATAATCATTTATTACACCAATAAATAAGCTTCAGTTTCCACAGCTGAAACCAGAGTTGAACCAGAAAAAAGCTTTAGCAATGACCAAGGAAAATGCCTTTCTTTTTTAAAATAATTCTTCCTATTTCTTTAAGACTTTCAGAGGATCACTAGAGTAATCCAAGTAAACCACAGAAAGAAATAACTGACAAATGACAGTAATAGGATTACAGTATGGTAGTGCAAGAGCCTAGGAAACAATAAAATAAAATTTCAATCCTATAGATCTCAACAATATAAGGATTGCTAAAAGGTAGCCTTAGACAGGCTTTTCTCACTGGCTCAGAGACTCAGCCAAATGCCTGGATCCGACAAACTTGTTTCCCACCCAGAACGTCTTAAATCTTTAAAAATCCAAAGACATATAAAGGGGAAAACTCCTCCAGTGTAGATCCAAAGAAAAAAAAAATCTGTACACTTGAAATGCAATGGAAGAGAGGCTTTCCTTTGCCCAGTGTTTGCAGGACTAGGATACTTCGAAGAAATATCCAAGTGTGCCCAAGCTTTAAGAGTGAAAAAGCCTTTTGCATTCACCCTGCTGTTCTTTGCATTTAACATCTGTCAAGTATCAAGGAATGAAGGACAAAAGAAAAGGGAGGCGATAAAGAAACACATTGCAGCCATTTGTTTAGGCTTTGCTTCCATCCAACATTGGCAGAGTCTACAAGGCACCACTGTCTCCAAAGTGGGTGAGAATTGAGTAAATGAAGAGGGAAAGAGAATTTGGACACATATGCAAGGGGAAGAAATTTTTTTTAACTTGAGGACTTTTGTGTGACGACTGGACTGTTGTTATAAAGCAAAGGAGTGTAACAATGAATGCCTGATATTTGTGTCACAATATGTAGCATTTCAGGAAGCCTGCCTTGCTGCAAGTCAATTCAGCTCTCTGGACCTCAGCTTTGCATCTACATAATGAAGACAGACAGCTCCTTAAACCCCGCCTTCAGTTCCAGCTTCAACCTGCAAACAGGAAAGACCTTTTTATATGCATACACAAGGCTAGTTTCCATTGTCATTCCTTCTAAGTCAAAACCATCACTTGGAATCACATCCTCAGCAGCCTAACAAAAGTAACATATGCAATTCATTTATGATTCTCATGAGTGAAATATACTAGGTGGGAAATTATATGCTAGGATTACATGGGCAATTAACCAGCTTTGTCAATTGAAGTAGTGACAGCTGTTAATCATATCTTTTAATCCTCCTCTATTTTTAATCTATTATTATTACTCTTATAACAATTTTCTGATCTTTTTACTTTCTCCCCGTCTTTTTTTCCTTCAGAAAATCCTAACTGAACTCTTCTTGACCTTTTTTATGCTCAATAGTTTTCCCCTGGAAACTCTCGCTGCGTTTCATTTCAGCCTTCTAAGCTTCCTGATTCTAGCTCCCTCTGCTGATTGTAACCAATTTGCTTTCAAGGGTCAAGACAGATCGCAAATGAAGGCACTCACTCACACTCCTGCTTTGTAACCTCCAAGGATGAGAGAAAAGAATGTGTTACTTGTTCGAACGTGGAAGCACCTTTAGTCTATATAGCCCAGCATTTTCTAAATAAGAAAACTTACTTTTCTCAAGTATGCCCCTAAAAATATTGGAACTATCTGATTTTTAACATTCCTTCACTAGTTAACCATTGCCACATGACATCTGGATGACTCTGCTGAGTTCTTGCTCTGCTTTTCGCACCACAGCTCCAAAAAAAAAATACACATTTTTATTATCATCACTATGTACTGAAAATTCTGGAAAAGAGAAGTTGGTTTAATAGCAGCTCTATTAGGGTTTTCAGTGAAAAACAATAGAATCCCCTTTGTCTGATTTAAGCAGAAAAGAGATTTATTAAAAGGTATTAAATAACTCACAAAATCATAGGGAAACTAGAAGTTCAATTTCCAGGAAAATGTCCCAAATGATGTCACAGAGGACACGGATACTAGTATTGTTTCTACTTTCATGAGTTAAATTCCAGGACTTAACTAAACCTACTACCACCTCCAGTATAAATGCTACTTTTTCTTACTACCTTTGCTACCCCTGCCACCAAGCCTTGTGTTGGGGCTCAGAAACCAATACACCAGAATATGGCGCTTTGACATTCTAATCTGAAGAAGAAGGTTTAAGCTCTCTCTGACCCTCCTCCAACTCCTATCTATCCCAAAACACAGAATGATGCTATTCTCCAAAGTTCCCTTGTCTGTCTAAAGTCCAGACCTGCCAAAGAATAAAGCAGTTACCGCTGGTCACTTCCCTGACTTTTCGTTAACTGAACTCATTGCAAGAAAAAAGACTGAAGTCTGTCAATACACCTGTACGGATTTTTGTCACACACTGTTGTGTGCTCTGCGGGTCTAACTGTCCCAGGTTATTGAATGTTCTTCAAGCCCATCGAATTCTCCCAAAATCATTTACTACTCCCTTTAAATTATCCACACATTCCTATCTCCCTTTCTTCTAAGAAGAATGTTATATAATCATTTGTACCCTGTTGTGTGATGAGTTAATCATGCTGTGATTTTTTCCCTTTGTACATGTGAGCGAATGTGCATGCCTTTTCTCCTATCAATCTGCGTTTTGTCAGGTGATTTTCAGTGAACCTTCAGAGAGCGAAGAGGAAATTTTCCTTTGACCCCTACACATGCAACCAGAGAGGAGACGTCAGCACAACCCCGTTTCCTCAAGTCCTTTTAAACCAAAGCTTCACATGGGCATGCCTTATTAAAAGCCCAACACGCCATGCTTACATCCTAACTTCAAGGAACACTGAGACTCATAATGTGGGAACTGCCCCAAATATGCAAAGCTGTTCAAAAACTGATGGGCAGTCAAAGATCTCACAAATGTGGACTTCAGTTGCTAAGTGGAAAGCAGAATCCCTGCCCCTTCCTGCTCCATTTTATTACAACACAGCTATGTTCACAGATGACTTCAGTTCCATAGTCAACAGAGAGCAATGAACATTCTCTTTATCCAGACACACATCCAGAACAATACTGGGCACACTTTAAGTGCTCAACCAGACTTGTCCAAAACCACACGCTTGTACAGTGCTTAGGTTTAATCCAACAAAGAAATATCAAGCATTTGCTGTATCTAAGGCTTGTTTGGGGTGCTTGAAAGATGACAAATAGATGAATAAAATATAGTCCAAGCTTTGAGGAATTTATATCTTGAGAACAGAGGAAATATTGGGGGACTAAATTTAATATACCTTGACAAATACTATACAGTGATAGAAATACATAAAATGTGCCAGTAAAACATAAGAGGAACAAGAAATTAATTCTCCCTTGAGTTAGAAGGCAGGGGAAGTAGGGTAGCAATGTTCAACCCTGAGTGCAAGAGAGTTTTTATAATTAGGAGACATTGCATTTCAAGCAGAGGAACTATGTTTTTGTTTTGTTTTTGGAATTGAAGTCTTTGTCTCCCAGGCTGGAATACAGTTACATGATCACAACTTATCACAACCTCAACTTCCTGTGCTCAGATGATCCTTTTGCCTCAGCCTCCCAAGTAGCTGGGACTACAAGTGCACACAACCACGCCCAGCTTCTGTTTTTGTTTTTTTTTTTGTAGAGACAAGGTCTCACGCCCAGCTTCTGTTTTTGTTTTTTTTTTGTAGAGACAAGGTCTCTCTGTCTCCTAAGCTCAAGCAATCCTCTCACCTCAGCCTCCCAAAGTGTTAAAATTACAGATGTGAGCCTCTTCACCTGGCCTCAAGCAGAGGAACTATGAAAGCTCAAGAATAAACATTTGGCAGTTCCAGGCATTCTCCCAAACATTTAACATGTAGCAACTCATCAAACTCACCCAACAAGCCTGTGGAGTGGCCACTATTAAATTTCTGTTTCACATGGGATTTGGACATGGGTATTCTGATTCCAGCATCTGGGCTCTACGCTGTGACTGCAACACTCATGCTGCCATCCTTCAATAGCATAGGCACAGATTCAGAGGCATCAAAGAATACAATGCACTCAACGAAAAGCAGAAAGTTCAACAACTTTAAGGGTGGATGCCGTAATATAGAGGTTTGGGGGTAAAGAAAAGGCTGAAAGATATAATCATCATTAACCACTTTAAACATCACTCTTAATCAGCAAGCGTTTTAAGACCAATGTGGTCTTAAATCTCTTTTTTTGAGTTGGAGTCTCACTCTTGTCACCCCGACTAGAGTGCAGTGGCATACTCACAGCCACCACAGCCTCGACTGGCTGGGCTCCGGCGATCCTTCCGCCTCAGCCTTCCAAGTAGCCGGAACTACAGACACACACTACCAAGCCTGGCTAATTTTTGATTTATTGTAGAGACGAGGGCTCACCAAGTTGCCCGGGCTGGTCTCGAACCTGCGGGCCCAGGCAATCCATTCGCCTCAGCCTCCCAAAGTGCTGGGATTACAGGCTGAGCCACCAAGCCCTGCCCGATGTGACTTATCTTTACCAGAACAATAGTGGAGGGTGAAGGAAGGGTGACGTCTTCTTTTTTATTTTGCACAATTGGCAATAGAAAAAGTGAACACCATGCTGAGGGACATGTCTTACTCTGTGCTGCAATGCTTCCCAGATTAACCCCAGGATGTGCCTGAGTATACCCAGAGTGAGGCCACCCTCACCCTCTGACAGTATTGACACTCGAGGTGACTTGGGTAGGTGCCTTCGTTCTTCATTTCTTACACCACATCCCTGGGACCACAGTTGCTTCGGACAGCAAATATTCTACTGAAGCCAAGTTCAGAAACCTTGTCACTTAAAGCACATAAAGTTAAACCAAGCTACTTTTTTGAAAACCTCCTAAACAGAATCATTCCCGACTAGAAAGGAAGGATCAGCTGGCTTACTTATGTGACTCATCCATCCCTGACGTCTGCGATCCTGTGATACGATTCCAATTTGCCTTCATGAAGGGCCGTCTGCTGAATTAATTGTATGTGCTCCTTTGTGCTCGCCTCTTATGTTTATTTCATTACAATATTTACAAAGGGACTTGAGAAATAAGTCACTATGCAAATGAAAGTATGAATACAAGATTCAGAGGAGTATTAAAATTCATTAACCTTATTTACATTTAAACTATTATCATGTATATTTGAGCACAGTGCACCTGCCAGAGTGAACGTGGAGCCACACCAGCAGTCCGTTGCATAATCTATTCACTGTCTTTATTTCCCTGTCAAGTAAAGTAAAAACTTCCTCATCCTGGTCACATTGAAAATCACTACCAAACTGATGTATTCATTAGCGGTTCTTCTTTCTAGAGAAGTCTAATACAAATTTCCAGTTGTCCTTTGGCATTTAGAGGATCTATTCCCTCAAATAATTTGTTTCATTTTGTTAATTTTAAGTGCACATTTCTCTTGTCATCCACTTGGAAAGAAAGCAGGCCAAGTTCATCATCTTGTAGGCTGACAAATAAAGGCTAGGCCTGCCTGACTCCCCCCTGCCCCTAGAAAACTCAGTTCTACAAGAAAAAGCGGGGGAAAAAAACGAAAGAAAAATAGTCAGATTGGTATCTTGCTATGATGTAGGCAAAATAACCAGCTGATTGGAATGTTCGTGTTTCAGTCATGTATTTAGCACCATCTTGATCTGGTTAATATATGGGATCATGTAGAAGGTCTAAACAGTGGGGTGAGCCACCATGATGAGGTTTGATGCTCTCTGGGGGACTCCCCCAGAAAACATAATTTATTTATAAAAAATCATGTATTTATGCTGACATGTTTAAACTTCAGGCACCTTCAAGGTACTCTTCATTTAATGCAATACACCTATCAAGATGCTTTTCCTGCTGCTCAAAACAGTTTCTGAGCACATCAATTTTGATGCCTTTTAGTGCTACTGACATTTTTCGTTTCAACTATTCCACATCAGCAAAATGTTTCCCTTTAAGGACTTGTTTCATCTGGAGAAACAAAAAAAAAGTTGCTTCAGGTGAGATAGGGTGAATAGGGAGTCATGGGGTAAAGGGGTCATGCTGTTTTGGGTCAAAAACTGCTGAACACTCAGAGGGGTGTGTGCAGGTAACCTTGTAAATCACCCACCATGAAATGGGCAAATGCATTGAAAGAATCTCCAGGGGAAATAAATTCACTGAAACCAAACACAGACTCTCACAATGCTGATGCCGACGGATTCCTAGAACACTTACCTAGGAGAGGAAGCCTGTGTTACAAGGATCCCACCCTCCAAAAGATAATTTTGGGTTTTGGGGGGTTCCCCACTCGTATAGCTTTGAGAGGTGACTCTGCCTTGGACAGTCTACTTGGCTTTGGGTTATATGTATGTGCACACACACACATATAAAAATATATGTGTGTGTGTATGTGTGTGTATTGTGTGATCTATAACTGCTAACAGAGCAAATCCAATTAAAGGGCAGTTTTTGTTCAATTAATGTCTTCATGGGTTTGTGAAAGCAAGTTGGCAAGTGGGAACAGATGAGAGATCAACACAATAGATCATACTGGAAGATCCAAAGGAGCTAATGAGAAGGGAAAACCTAAGTGGTGTGTGTTGCAAGGGTCAGAACAACCCAAAGACAGCACAGCTGAAAAGAAAGAATAGGGATATTTAACAGACCACTGTGAACTTGTTTCCTCAGGGTATATGATGTAAATACCTCCTCGCCACTCCACATATCTCTAATAAAGTCTCCATGTTCAGTAAAGCTTTCTGTGTGAGTGGATTCTTTGAAGAGGTGTAGAGATTTCCATTCAAGTCAATGTGCTGCACCAAAGTCAGCCATAAGGACCTGGAGCCTGGAGCAGAGAGCTTAGTGAGAACTACAGATCCAACAATGTATGGAAATCTAGGAGATGCTTTGAACATCATTGAGCCATGGAAATGGCTGGTTTGAGCAGTAGTTTTCAAACTGTAACCTGCATCAGAGTCACCCGGCGTTAAATAGGAGTTTAGCAGGACTTGTTTCCTGTGATAAACTACAAGGCTAATTTCTCAAGGTAGGTGGCTGGCCTAGTTTTATGAAACCCCACAAACAAACAAACAAACAAAAAAACAGGATGTAGTTGAGAACAAGGTAGAGCCAGCTAGAACCAAAAGGGCACCTAATTTGCCTGTTACCCAACATTGCCTCTTATTATATGTTCATTGTAATATATTAGCATGCTAAATGATACATCCTCCAGCATCATGACAGTTCTAACCCTGCCCATTTATAGTAACAAACTCAATGAACCTTAATTCTTAGAAATCTCCACTTCTTTCCCAAGAAACTCATGAATATTCCATTCACTGCTTAACATTTAATCGGAAAAGAACCATAAAAATAAAACCCCAACAATAGACCATTGCTGTTCTTCACACAGACCAGCTGTACTTCCTCTAAAGTAGCCTGATCTCTGTCATTTCAACAAACTTGCTTTCACTTTCCAACTGAACCCCAGTGATTTATGGGGACTGCTCTGCCTATAGAGTAGCCTTCTATCTGTTCTCTTTGCTTTTGTTTTTTGTTTTTGAGTTGGAGTCTCTGTTGCCCAGGCTGGAGTGCAGTGGCACACTCATGGCCACCGCAGCCTCAACCTGCTGGGCACAGGCAATCCTTCCACCTCAGCCTTCCAAGTAGCTGAAACTACAGGCACACAATGCCACATCTCAGCTAATTTTTTGATTTATTGTAGAGATGAGGTCTCACCAAGTTGCCCAGGCTGGTCTCGAACCCCTGGGCTCAGCCAATTCTCTCGCCTCCGCCTCCCAAAGTGCTGGGATTAGAGGTGTGAGCCACCACACCTTGCTTATCTTTTCCTCTTACTTACTTTTGCTTTACTTTGTTAACTTGCTCTTGAATTTTTTCCTGCACAAAGTCAAGAACCCAACTGGCCTGTCAAGTAGACCCTAGCTTTGGTTCCCCTGTCCTATATCAAGAGGGCTTGTTAAAATGGATCCCTGTGCCCCACCTCCAGAGTTTCTCATTCAGTAGATCTGGGATGGGATGGGGAATTTGTATTTCTAGCAAGTTCTCGGGTAATGCTGATACTGTTAGAATGGAGAAAACACTCTGAGAATGTTCCTATCCAGCTTTAGAGCTCTGAGGAGGCCTCAGCTGACATCACCCAGGTGACTATCACCTGAAAGTTTTGCTAACCATAAAGCAGTGATTTGTGGGTCTGGATATACCTAAGGAGCTTTTACAACCTATGCCTGGGTCACGTCTCCAGTTAAATAAGAATTCCAAGACGTGGGAAATGAGGCCTTTGTATTTTTTTTCTTTTTCTTTTATTTTGAGTTGGAGTCTCACTCTGTTGCCCAGGCTGGAATGCAGTGACACGCTCACGGCCACCCCAGCATCGACCTGCTGGACTCCGGCGATCCTTCCGCCTCAGCCTTCCAAGTAGCCAGAACTACAGGCACGTGCTAACACACTTGGTTAATTTTTTGGTTATTATAGAGACGAGGTCTCACCAAGTTGCCTGGGCTAGTCTCAAACCCACGGGCTCAGACAATGAGCCCACTCGCCTCGGCCTCCCAAAGTACTGAGATTACAGTCTGAGCCACCGAACCCTGCCGGCCTTGGTATTTTTCAAAAGTTCTCCAGACAATTGACTTTAATGCCAGAATGGGAAGGCACTATCATAAAGTGACAATCAAGGACAAATTCCTGGAGAACAATTGTGCTTTCTGGCACACGGAATTCAGATGTGAAGAATGGACAACCTCAGACATTGGAAAGAGCGTCAGTATTTAAAGACTCACACCATAGCTGCCCACTGGTAGGACACAAGGGCAGCAGGTAGTCAAAAGTGGCCCAGTCCTTTCTGAGGAAAGGTCTGAAGATCAACATGGCCCAAAATAAGAGTAGGAATTAATACAAAGCTTTAGAAATATTGTCTCAGGCTGGGCTCGGTGGCTCAAACCTGTAATCCCAGCACTTTGGGAGGCGGAGGCGAGAGGATTGCCTGAGCTCAGGGGTTCCAGACCAGCCTCAGCAACTTGGTGAGACCTCGTGTCTACAATATATCAAAAAAATTAGCTGGGCGTGGTAGTGTGCACCTGTAGTCCCGGCTACTTGGAAGGCTGAGGCGGAAGGATCGTCTGGGCCCAGCAGGTCGACGCTGGGGTGACTGTAAGTATGCCACTGCACGCCAGCCTGAGCGACAGAGTGAGACTCTGACTCAAAAACTAACGACAAAAAAAGAAATGCTGTCCCAATAAAAAGGGAATAGTTTAAAAACCATTAGGCCTGTAGGAAAAAAAAGAAATTGATCAATCTCTTTAGTTAAATTTTTATGCAGCAGTAACAACAATCATTGTAACACCATACGTACAAGTTAGAAAGTGGAAGATGATCTTGGAAAGCTTTAGTTTTACTTTTGCTACCTTATCTATTTCATTCTTAAAAATTTATATTAGTAATGATCCATCTTTGTAATATAGAATATTTTCTCATTATGTATAGAATATTTTCTCATTATGTACTAATATTTAACTATCATTATGTCCTAATATAAGTATCAAATTTGAAGATTTTGCATGTTTGTGTATTAATTCTATTAATGTATCATGTTTTGAAAATCTTACAATGTAGACACTAAAACTTAATCACAACCCACATGTGGTATTAAAAATTTACCACTCTGAAAATGAAACCATTTAGTTTTCACAAAATCACTTTGTGTCACTGCACTGTTCATTATTTTCCATCTCATTCAATATAGGTTAATGAGGAAACCTTAAAAAAAAGAAGAAAGGCGGAAAAAAAAAGAAGAGAAGAAAGTGGGAGATGAAGGCAGAGAAACTCAATGGGGACAAAATATTTTAAAAATCCAAAGGAGCTAATGTTTAATGTTTATGTACGTGCATTCACATGTGTGTATCCCAGAAGGGTTGGAGCTAAAGCCTGAGGACATCTAACTTGAAGAATGAGGTAGCACTCTCCACTCTCTGTCTAGTTACATCCTGTGATGTGCAGGGAGCCCACAGACTTATAAAGGACGTGGACTGTGAGACACTTACATATCCAAATGCACAGACTTGTGTGCCCACCTTGGAGACAGGACCCAAATTGGCTAAATTACGTGGCTCGCTACACAACAGAGCTTTGAAGGAAAAAATTAATAGGGTGGGGGTGGGGGAGATAGTGGGAGGAAATACCTGACCACTGTTAAGTTTAGCCCAAAGCTGCTCCCTTACATATTTGGGATTCAGCCTAGAAGTTTCTCTGTAACCTTTCACGGGGTGAACTGTAACCTGACTGGATATGTAAGCAGACTCACTTACCCTTGTACCAATCACCAAGTCTGGGCTAGTCAAAGGTGGTCAACTTTTCAAACCGGGTTCAAAAAAAGCAAACGCTGATCTGTAAGCAGTCCCGCTGCTTCCATACCTCACTTCTGTTTTCTGTACGTCAGTTTTCTTTCTCTGCCCGTAAATCTCTTCCACTCTGCCTGACTGCGCTGGAGTCCCTGTGAGCCTACTCTGGCCTAGAAGGCTGCCCAACTTGGGAATCGTTCTTTGCTCAATTAAACTCCATTAAATTTAATTTGTCTTAAGTTTTTGTTGTTTTTGTTTTTGTTTTTGTCACTGCCAAAGACAGACCCCATAAAAGCATCCAAGCACCTGGAGAAAGTAATGGTTCCAGGTATTGTATGAGCCTTTATTTGATCACTGTGCACTAGAAATCCTTTTATAAAGTGAAGGAGCACAGGAAATTTCATCCCCAAATATGGGTATCTCACCCCAAAATATGAGTATTTTGAATTAAAAACCCTTAGAGAGCAGCAAACACTGGAAGAGATTTTTCCCCTTATGTATAAAAAGGTAGGACTGACCCACTAAGGAGAACAATCATTCATGCTCCTCTCTCTGTTATAATCCTATAACCCTCTGCTGGAAAGAAGGCCAAAAAAACCTAACCACACCTGACTAGGCCCTTTATCGAGATAATGACCACCTCCAAGATCATTTTAATTCCAAAGAGAATCATTTACAAGTTAATTTCTGTTCCCAGATCCAATCATTTCCCATTTAGTGTCACTCAATAAATTCCTCTTCTCCCCACCACCAACATATTTTTACCAGAATCCAAGCCCCCATTCTTTCTGTAACCATGAGAGGGTATGTAGGTTCCTGGACCCACTGGGATATTGGACAATCACTCTGGGATTCTCCTAAAAGGCACAGTTTAATAAATTTGTATGCCTTTTCTCTTATTAATCTGCTTTATTGTGAATTGATTTTTCAGTGAATCCTTGGGGGGGGCCAAGGGCCTTGCTATCCAGAAAAGCAAATAATCATTGCATCAAGATTTTCACACGTTAGGCTGGGCACAGTGGCTCACACCTGTAATCTCAGCACTTTGGGAGGCCAAGGCAGGAAGATTACTTGAGTCCAGGAGCTCAAGACCAGCCTGGGCAATATAGCAAGACTTTGACTCTACAAAAACATCAAAATATTAGCTGGGCTTGGTGGCACATGCCTGTAGTCCCAGCTACTTGGGAGACTGAGGTGGAAGGATCGCCTGAGCCCAGGAATTCCAGGCTGCAGTGAGGAATGATCATGCCACTGCACTCCTGCCTGGGTAGCAGAATGAGACCCTGACCCAAAAAAAAAAAAAAGATTCTCACACTTTAGCATAAATGTAACCAAGCATCTCAGCCTTAAAATAAATCCCTGGGGTTAATCCTAAAACAGCTTGACCGTGGGACCCTCCGGCTTGGGGAGTCACGAGATGGTTGATTCATAAACTAACTGCTGCTGAGATAACACCAAGGGACCTCCAGGAGGGCCACCACTCAAGATAAGCCATCAGGACACACCCTGTGCCACACCCACATAGCAAGTTTCCCTATTTTCACTCAATCTAAAAATCTAAAATGGTTTCCAGGCATGAGCCTGCCCACATCCCTATCCTCTGGCTTTTGGAATAAAATCATTTTCCTTCTACCATCTCTCATTCTCTAATTTAGCTTTGGGCAACCAGTGGCAGAGCTTACGACAGTAACGTAAGAGCACTGTCAACAAACAAAATCATACTGGAAACTGATTTACAAAGGAGATAGAGACAAAGTTGCTCCGAAGGAAAAAATGGCAAGCCTCAACTCCCCACCCCTAGCCCCCAAATTGGGGCTCATCTTATTCCCTGCTGCCATCCCTGAGAGGCCTTGCAGATCATAGTTTGAAAAACCACTGGGTAAGTCCATTCATGTTGTGAATATGAATTTTTCACTCAGAAATCTAGTCTTGCTCTGTACAAGGTGAAAACAACTATGGTATTGGCAAATCAAAGGTTAGACTGCCTTTTTGGTTTTCAAATTGTGAGAGATGCCAGAGGACGATGAACCATCAGCATAGTTCAGGACAGTTCAAAGAGCAACACCACGACTGATATCAAGTGAAGCTTCCCCAGGCCGGCAAAGCAATTAATGCATCTTTATTCCATGTCCAAGTCTGCAAAGGTTGAGTAAATTACTGCCCCAGGCTTTTCTTCTTGGTGTATTTATTTTCTTAAGGTCAAAAGAAGATAGACTAGAAGTACCCTTATGCCTGAGTTTCAAAGTCAATCTGCCTGAAGCTGGGTCCTGTGGCATAAACACTTTTACAGTTGGGTGGTTTGATTACCAGATTTAAAACCTTATATCGCCAACAACAGAAGGTCTCTATAAAATAGGAGGCACAGCAATGAGGAAAGACAATTGAAAATGGAAAATATGTAGGTGGCACATCTGGCCCAGCAGATGGGTAAAATCTGAACCCATCAGACTCCCATTGGGATTATCTTGACACCATGAACATCCCTGCTTCCCTTCACTGTGCCCTAGTATTTTTTAATTTAAATCTTTAGTCTACCTTTATACCCACTTAACGTTTTTCTCTCCTCCCTACCCTGAGCATTATTTTGCATAATCAGGAGTCTCAACATGGAATCAAAATGCTGTACCCTGAGTGTGTCCAGCAGTGAAATTGTTTCCAGATCCAAAGAAAAGTTAAAGCAATCACCTTGACTTACTTTTCTTAGTCAGCTTTTCCAGATACTCACTATTCAAGGTCGTGCTTATTCAGGATTCATAGTTTAAATATTTAATGGCAGGAATAGAATGGGCATCCTTGGCCATACTGCCTAGTCGGTACCTGCCAACCAAACGTCAGTCCACCATTAAGAGCATACACTATTACAGTCTTTGACATAAACATTTTGAATCCTCAATAAAATAAAGGCATTCCAGACTCCAGGAAATAAGGTAAAATGAAAGATGTTAGAAAATATTATTCTATGTATTTAGGGAATAATATGATGTTTCGATGTACAATCATCTGTCATTTGACAGCAGGGATATGATCTGAGAAATACATTGTTAGGCAACTTTGTCCTTGTGCTAACATAAAGTGTGCTTATACAAGCCTAGATGGTGCAGCCTACTACACACCTAAGCTACATGGCATGTAGCCTGTTGCACCTAGGCTACAAAGCTGTACAGCATGTTTCTGTACTGAATCCTGCAGGCAATTATAACATCATAATATTTGTGTATTTAAATACATCTCAACATAGAAAAGATGCAATAAAAAGATGACAAAAAAGATTTAAAATGGTACCCTTGTATAGAGCACTTACTATGAATGGAGTTTGCAGGACTGGAAGTTGCTCTGGTGAGTCAGTGAGTGAGTGGTGAATGTGAAGGCCTAGGACATTACTGTATACTACTGTAGACTGTGTAAACACAGTACACATCTATTTTTAAAAGTATTTTTACACTAAAGTTATTTTTACAAGTATTTTTCTTCAATAAATTAACTTTAACTTATTATAACTTTTTTCCTTATTCTATAAGCTTGTTTCTATCTTTTAAATTGGTAATTTTTTTAAAATAGTTTTTTGTTAAAAATTAAAACCTAAAGACGCACATTAGCCTAGGCCTACACAGGGTCAGGATCATCAATATCACTGTCCTCCACCTCCACATCTTTTTTTAATTTTATTTTAGTTGGAGTCTCATTCCTTTGCCCAGGCTGGAGTGCAATGGCACGCACGCTCACAGCCCCCCCCAGCGTCAGTCAACCTGCTGGACTCGAGCGATCTTTCCGCCTCAGCTTTCTGAGTAGCCAGAACTATGGATGCGTGCTACCATGCCTGGCTATTTTTTATTTTTTTATTGTAGAGACGAGGTCTCGCCAGGTTGCCCTGGCTAGTCTCGAACCCACAGGGTCAGGTAATCCACTTGCCTTGGCCTCCCAAAGTGCTGAGACTGTAGGCCAAGCCTGGCCCCACCTCCACATCTTGTCTCACTAGAAAGTCTTCAGGGGCAATGATCCACGTGGAGCTGTCATTTCCTATGATAACAATTTAGCCTTCTTCTGGAATACTTCCTGAAGGACCTGCCTGAGGCTGTTTTACGTCTAACTATTCTTATAAGCTGAAAGAGTACACTGTAAAATAATGATAAAAAAATAGTATCGTGAAATGAACCAGTGACATAGTCATTTATTATCATTATCAAGTGTTATATATTATACATAGTTGTACTGCCATACTTTTATATGACTGGCAGTGCAGTAGGTTTGCTTACACTAGCATCGCCACAAACAAATGAGTACTGTTGCATTATGATGGTACCACGGCTACCACAGCACTAGATGGAATTTTTTCCATTTTATCTAGGA
Organism: Tarsius wallacei; assembly: GCA_963574415.1. NCBI lineage: Eukaryota > Metazoa > Chordata > Mammalia > Primates > Tarsiidae > Tarsius > Tarsius wallacei. The sequence goes on from CAUYQG010082187.1 coordinate 24,747, forward strand.
ATATTTTCAGCACCAGTATAATCATCATATGTGTAGTCCATCACTGACTGAAACGTTGTTATGCAGCACATAAATGTATAAATGGACAGTGAAAGGCTACTTTAGTAAAACAAATTAACATGCTCATCATTTCATAGAGTTACCCATTTTTTTCTTTGTGGTAAGAGAACCTAAAATCTATTCCAAAATAAACTAAAGAATTATCCAGGTATGGTGGCACACACCTGTAGTCCCAGCTATTAAGGAGACTGAGAAGGAAGGATCAACTGAGCTCAGAAAATCAAGGCTGCCGTGAGCCATGATCATGCCACTGTACTCCAGCCTGGATGGCAGAGTGAGACTCCGATTCAAAAAATAAAAAATAAAAAATAAAAAAATAAAGAGATCCAGGTAGACTTGTGTTCTTTTAAATACATTGTTATAGCCGATCATGTTATAAAAAGAATTCGATATATATGTAATTAGTGTTTACTATACTCAATTTTTAACTGAGTCATACTTACCTAAAAATCTCACCACTCTAACATATAACCATAAGCATACACCAGAAAAAAATCCATATGATAAAATCAGAAATTAATTTTACTTCTAAAGTCAAACACCTTAAACAAAAGATTGATCAGTTTCTACTGAACATGTATACCACCATCAAACTCTTCTTTTGCATGTACCTGCTTCCATCTCTAGGACAAAGAATTATAATGTAGTTTATGAAGCAGGGAAGATGTAGGGCATTACTCTACCAGAATAAATCAAATCAGACTTAATTTAACGGTAGATACATTTCATTTTGAAGACTTTCCATAAGGAAAAAAATAGGTAGTTAATTTTGATAGCTTTTAGTATGAATAGATAAACAAAGCTCCCCATATATTACTTACTTTTTATTGATGTCTGTTAAGTTTAGTTGTTAGGCTAAGTTGTTTTGTTTTTTTTTTGTAGGGATGAAGTTTCACTATGTCACCGTGGCTGGTCTCAAACTCCTGGGATCAACAGTCCTCTCGCCTCAGCCTCCCAAAGTGCTAAGATTACAGGAGTGAACCACCCTGCCCAGCCTGAGCTAAACTTTTATGAAAAAGATCATCTTAACTAGCCAGAAAGATCTGTGTGCTATATTGTTCCTCTTATATACATATAGCCAATTAGCAGATGCTGGATCGTATACACTTTGAATTATTGGTGGCAAATTCTATTTTTTTTTTTTTTTTTAGCTTTGAAAAGTCTTTTTAAATTAAAAAAAATTTAACTTTATTATGTTATGGCCCTTGTTGTAGGAAAGATGAATAAAGAGAGGTCAATTGCTTCAGGCCGAGGCTCCCTCAGTAAAACAGATTAACTCAAATTTAGAAACATGATATTAGTGGTTCACCTAGGGCTCCTGGGAGGAAGGGACTACGTCTTACATGACATTGATTTGAAAAGCAGAATGCCAACTTCTTAATTTGCCATCACAGGATATTCCCTCCGGAGATGATCAGTAGGAGGCCAAGTCACAAATCAGAAAGATGATGACGACCTTAGAATTTAGCGGGGGAGGGAGAATAACCTTGGTTAGTCCAACATATGGAAATTAAAGTATGAAAATTAATCTAACGCAGGAACTCTGGATCTTTAGCTTACATCAGAATCACCTAGGAGACTTGTTAAAACAGATTGCTGGAGCCCACCCCTAGCATTTCCAAATCAGTGAGTCTGTAGAAGGACCCAGGAACTGACAATTTAACACATTCCCAGTGAGGCTGATGCTTCTGGTCCCAGGCCCACAGTCAAGGAACTGGATAAATCATCCTTGTCCATTGATGTGTATTTTGTCTGCCTAACTTGCATTGGTGTTTAAAATGAAAGACCATCCTCCCCTGAACAATAGTGGATTCACAAATTTTTTACTCTCCAGATTAAAAATTCTTCATCAGTCAACTGTGGGACACCTTTACATCATGTTATAATTCTAAAAAACTTGTGCTTTAGATTGAAGCTTTCCTGGTGAAATTATTTGGAAATAGGCTGTTCTCTCACTATAAATGTATGTTTGCAGCAGATCTATTAAATGTGCTGCTTTGGCAGGTTATTTCCACCCATTGAAGAGTGATCATTGCTAGCTTTTACTTCAGTCTCCAACATTTTACTAATTTCAAGGTCTGAAGAAGCCATCTAGATTAAGGACACCAGTCATCCATAATTAACAAAAGAACTTGATTTACAGAAGCTCTCATCTAAATGTTAATTTTCACATAATAAGAACTCTAAATTGAAACCCTCCAGAGCTACGGCAGCTTTTCAAATATGCTATCAAGGAACTAGACTCTTGCTTTATGCTCTGCCATCCTTTGGGTGTTAGATTTCGTCTTCTTGATTATTGCCTCATTGTAACAAAATGGATGCAGCATCCCTAGACTCGTGTCATTATTCCACACGGAAAGAGTAACAAAATAAGGAAGAAGGAAGAATACTTATATCAGAAACTCAAAATCTTGCCATGAAACCCTCGATTTAAATCTCATCAGCTGGCGCTATGAAAAAATTATCAGCTCTAGCTGTTAAGAAGGATGATCATTTTTATCAAAGGAACTGAAAGGTGATATGACTGGGTGGTAATGGAAGAGAATTCCTGGCCCACGGCTTGCAGAGATTCATTTTCCAGGCGTTGTGACTCCTCTGTTCTCAAGAAACACTACCCCCAAACCCAGGGTGGCATCATGGTGACAGACACAAGCTCTGGGGTTGAACCCAGCTTTTCAACTTACCTGTAGGAACCTCGGGCAAGTGCTTAGCTTCTGCACTTTAGTCTTTTCATCTGAATATGAGCGTGATGATCACAGTATCGATCTTGCAGAACTTAATAACCATGAACTATGCTTGATAAGTGCTAGAGGAGTTAATTTAGCTGGCACTTGTGAATACCATCGCATGTGAGAAGTAGTGCATTTCATCACACACAGCAAGACATATTCATACTCTTCCTCATACGGTGCCTGGACCTTCTTCATCAAAATCCCCAAAAATGTTCACTGTAGAAGGAAGGCTCTGTTCCACATCCCAAGGCCTGTGCCTAAGATCAGTCTCAGTGGGCATAAAGCTTTTGTTCTCCAGAGCAAAAAGCTAGGGCTTTTTTGCTTCTACAATAAAAGAGTTGGCCAGACCCAGGGAAAATAGTTCCTCTCTTTAGGGGAGAGTCTCAGATACACAGCGATTGAAGTAGAAACTCAACTTCATTACAATTCTTTTGACCACCTGAGCTCATTTCTCCATGTGCTTAAACAATGCAAAATAAGCCACAAAGGAGGCAACCTGGCAGAAGCTGAAACATAAACGGTATTATTTTAACCTTAAACTGGCAACTAAAAGACTCCCAGCCTGGCTGTCCCAAGTAGATCTGGCACTCACACCCTGAGATTTGGGATTTGGCCGCAGTCGGTTCCAGAAGGTTGAATTAAGGCTTGGGAGCCTCATCTACCCTCGTAACCAGTGCCAACCATGCTCGATGCTCATCAGCTCACTCACAGACATGACCAACTCCTCGAGGAGGAGGATTTTCCAGCCCAATATGAAAACGGAAACATTTCCCTAACTTAAAAAATGTCCTTCCAGTCTGTGTTCCATGCAATATGTTAGTTCTTTCCTTTAATCTTCCTGGGTCCAGGGCTGTGTGTTCTTTTTTTTTTCTCTCTCTCTCTCACCACCACGGTACCTGGCCCTGCATCTCAAACACTGTGGCTGTTCAATAAATATTTGCTAAATGTATAAATGCCTCATAATCCAAAGGCCACCTTGGGTGTGATAACTGCTGGCTGATTATCTCTGAATGAGATCTTCCCTACTGCACCCTATTCCAAAACAGGATTAGAGTCAGCCTCCATGGGCACACGAGAGGACCACAGCCAAGAGAATCTTGGCCCTGGCTTCAGCGTTCAGCATCATGGGGACTTAGCCTTGGAAGCCTGACAGAGAATCTATACCAAGAGTGAAGCTAAGCCATTGTCTGATGAGGCCCTCAAGGATGCAGGAGGAAGGAGTGCCAGATTGGCTCAGCTGTTTGGATCCCTTCACACTCGCCTCTCCTTGATTTGTCAGGTTAATCACAGCTGCCTTAATCCTACTAAAATTGCTAAATTAAAGCATAGTAGCACTATTCCATTATCCCATTAGGGATACATCTTATTCCTATTTCCATTCCAGCAGGCAGATAGAAGTGTCCATTCATCACCCTTAAAAATTGTTAATTAAGGCCTGGATACTCATCTCAATTCTTCTCCTTACCTTGAGAACAAGTATAAAATTTCAATTCCCAGCTATCGCCATGATAGAATCCCCTCAGAGTGGAGAGTGGAGAGTTTCGTGGCTTGCTTCCTTTCAAAGTGAAGCCAGAGGTCTTCTTGATTCTTCTTTCTGGGCACTTACTATTCACCCAGGCACATATCTTTCAGTCTTCCTATCCTTCGTGGTGGTCTCAGCATGGCTGCTTTGTGCCTAGGTGGACATTTGACATTTACTTTGACTATTCAGAATTTAAACCCTTATGTTTGGCACACTTTTATCTGAAAAACTTGCTATTGAAGCTAAAAAAATGAATGCTGGGTACTTGCTCTCCTAGAATTATTTATAACTAGACTCAAGCTTATAACTAAGTCTTCAGCAAAAGGAGACCCTTCTACACTGGAATTGACTCAGAAAACAATACACTGTTTCTCTCTTTCCCTCTCCCCCTTTCCTCCCTCCCTCCCTACCTTCCTGTCCCTTCCTTACTTGTTCAATCAGTGACAGCAAAGAGCTCATGACTACAAAGTTGAATCCTTGACACTGCAGTGGCAGAGAAGGTAGTCATGTCAGCACTGGTTGTATTAAAATGGTTTTCTGGTGCAGTGGTACAAATGATTGCATCTATGTCTTAATAAAAGCTAAAGATCAGTTCTGTAGTATTTGGGATGTCGAGTCTAGTAGCTTTACCTCTGGCTTGGCACTGCAGCCCTCCCAAAGATTCTGTAAGTTATTACTCCCATATCCTTTTGACAAACTCTTTTTTTCTACTTAATCACCCAGAGTCAATGTCTATTGTTTGCAACTTAGAGCTCTGACTGATGCAGTAACTGTCCTACAAAACTGATGCTTTTCTCCAAACTGTCCTCTCAGAATAGTGACAGCAAAAAAAAAAAAAAAAGTGATAGCTTTGGACCCGCATGAGTTGAGTCCAAATCTTTATTCAGGGAACAACTTTCAGACATCCAGATGGGCTTGTTGAGATGATTTGAGTGAAACCAAAGCTCACCCAGCTAGTGAGATGTGAAGCGGATACTCAGATCCAGTTTTCCTGACTCCAAATGAAATACTCTTTATACTATTCTGTTTCTTTCAGTACAAAGAAACAAATCCCCCTTGAGAGGTCAAGCCAGCTTAAGTGCTGGATTTTACATTCCCCTGTAATAACTCTAATATTACTTTAAAAGATGAACTACACATCCGCACCCAATGAAAACGTGTTATTTCTTACTGTCACACAGTGCAGAACATCACTAATACCAACCACAGCCTTGCAGGTCACCCAAGGCAAAGCTCGTGCTAAAACTGCAAAACCTTTTCCTCATTCACAACTAATTGGCCACTACTCTGCAGTGTGTATGCACATCTGCTCCCACCCATGACATTGTGTTTTTTTTTTTAGTTGGAGTCTCACTCTGTTGCCCAGGCTGGAGTGCAGTGGCACACTTACGGCCACCCCAGGGTCGACCTGTTGGGCTCTGGTGATCCTTCCGCCTCAACCTTCCAAGTAGCCGGAACTACAGGCGGGCGCTACCATGCCCGGCAAATTTTTGATTTATTGTAGAGATGAGGTCTCACCAAGTGGGCTGGCCTCGAACCCACAGACTCAGATAATCCATTCACTTCGGCCTCCCAAAGTGCTGGGATTATAGGCTGAGCCACTGAGCCCAGCGCCAGCATTGTATTCTTATCAAGAATCAGTTGTGTTTGTTCTGAAACCTATTTATAATAATTGTATTTGTTATTGCAAATTCATAAATTAATCAGATATTGGAGAAAACCTATGAAACACTAATATTTTTAAGTGTATTGTTTCAAAAAGATTAGAGACAAGTCATTAAAACAAACTGGTGAAGAATTAGAAGATTTATAACTGTCAAACTCAAAATTTATAGAAATAAAGAAAGATTCTGTCCTCAGGAAGAGAAACCTGCCTGTTCTGGATGATGTGGTGATGGGACAGACTTGATTATCCTGTGGCCTGTGTCAGGATGCTGTTGATCTACATTTCTAGATTATTCTTGCTGCATATGCCAGCTTCTATGAGGTAGACTTTCTCTTGTTCTTGGGACAAAGAACTGGGAATTCATTGCTTGCAGAATTACCAGGGACTTAGCTTTCCTTAAAAAAAAATCATCAATTTATGCTTTGTCTTTTGCAAGAGGTAGTCCGGAGACAACACTAACCATGTGAAGTTTCACATCCAAATCAATCCAAATATATCAGGTTATAATATAGAATTTGAAAGCAGTGGCAACTTTTATGATTCTCTATAGCTCATAGTAGAGATTAGGAAGAAACATGTCCAAATAACCTACTGGTGGCAATTTGTCACGCAAGTACATAATAATTTATAATTTTTCTTCAGGATAATATAATAATCCATCCATTTTTATAGCCAAAAGTTATTCACTGAGTACCTATTATGTGCTAGAAACTATTGTAGATGTTGGCAATTCAATGGTGAACAAAATAAAGTTCTACTTTCATGGAGGTTATATTCTGGTAGAATCATTTATTCTCCAAGAAGCCATCAGAGAGTGAAAATTGTATATAAACCATCTTTGTAGTTCTAGTTCTTAGCACAGCGTCTGGCACAAAGCAAATGTTTAGTGAGCAAGTAAAGTTGAATTGAATCAAATCTTATTTTCTGAACATGAGATCTCACCAAACTTGATATTTTTCTGTCATTAGAGGTCTAGATTTTTCTGTTTCTCTACATTTGTAATATAACAACCTTGTTTGAATTATGCCTCCACTACACATGGGCAATCATATTTCCCAAGGAAGTTTTTTGCCTAGTAAGGCTTTTGTTTTTTGCCAAAAGCAGATTTCACTTCAGATTAAATTTTAAAAGTTTATATCAGGGTTTCCAAAACAGTTTTTCAAATAAGGCATGTTTTCTGCTGGGTACTGTGGCTCACACCTGTAAATCTCAACAGTTTGACAGGCTGAGGCAAGAGGATTGCCTGAGCCCAGGAGTTTGAGACCAGCCTGGGCAGCATAGTGAGACTTCATCCCTAACAAATAAAAAAAAAAATTAGTCAGACATGGTGGCATGTGCCTGTAGTCCCAGCTACTTGGGAGGCTGAGGTGGGAGGTCAAGGCTTCAGTGAGCCATGATTATACCACTGCACTCCAGACTGGGCAACAGATTGAGACTCTAATTCAAAAAAAAAAAGTAAATAGGGCATATTTTCACACAGAAAACTTAAATTCTGGGAGCTAGTTCCAAAGTGAGCAATGGAAACAAAGATCAAGATACTATATAAAAAGGGAACTTCATCCAATCACAGCATAAAAGGAATAAATGTTAAATCTCCATAAACTGTATATAAATATCCTGAATGTATGTGCATATCGACATTAAACATATCTTTTTCCTCAACAACCATTGTTGGAACTTAATATTTTAAATGCTATTTTTATTTATCTGGATCATGAATTATTATAGTAGAGAAATTTTAATTCTCTTCAAATATTTTTAATTCTCTCCAAATCTTTGAAGGTCTACCTTGTGCCAAGCATTGTGCTAGAGACCCAAATGGCTTTAGGACAGAAAAGGATCCAATCTTCACACTGATTTCTCTCTTGAAGAAGCAGAAACAGATGTTCTCTTTTAAATATATTCTCTTCCACAACCTGGAGGTCTCTCAGCTTATGAGAAGAAAGTCACCACACAATTCTCAGTACACATTTGCCTATCACTCCCAAAAGGAAATTATTTTCTGAAAACAACGGCGAAAAAAAATGTTCCCTGCCTCCAAGAAATCCAATCGTCTGTTTGGGAATGTTGTTTTCTAGAGTTGGCAACTATGCAATCTACCTGTGGAACTGCAAAAATGTATTGAGCAAGACCAAGAAGGACAAGAAGGTTCTGGTCATCAGCCCCTCTTCTGCCCTTCCTGGACTCCCAGCCAACTCACCAGTTGACTACTAAAGATCTACTCCACATCCTGAGGGCTTTCTATGGCAGAACTCATCTACCCTTTAATAAGTAAAGCAAACTACAGTTTTAACAATGTTATCGAAGCTATTATACTCAATGTTCGTCTAAAAAAAGTAAACCTCTAGGAGTGGTGAGGATGGAAGTTGAAACTTTTGGGAGGTAATGCGCACTACACACCAAATGTCCAACTGGTAGACTGTAGTCTATAGTGGGTCACCCAGATCTTCGAAATATGTAAATAAAAAATACACTGATCTTACTATATAGTGGTGAATACATGTCATTATACATTTCTCCAAAATCATAGAAAGTGCAATACCAAGAGTGAATCGTAATGTAACTAAGGACTCTAGGTGATAACGGCACATCAATGCAGGTTCATCAATTGTAAAAAAATGTACTATTCTAATGACAGATGATGACAATGAGGAAGGCCATGCATGTTGTTGAGGGAGGGAACATATGGGAAATCTCTGTTTCTTATACTCAATTTTGCTGTGAAACTGAAACTGCACCAAAAAATTATGTCTATTATGCAAATACATTGATCTTTGAAAATATTTATGAAGCCACAGCAGCATTAAAGCCTAATGCTCTCAGAGAAGACTGGGGAGTGGGGAATTCATTTTAAATTCCTTTAACTGATGTAATAATCATCAAGAGGATAAAAGAGGAAAAGAGCAACAACACGTTTCTCAGAAAAACTGAGAATACATCGAGTCTCAGAATAAACTTCTGAGATATTATTGTCTGTTTACCTAAACCTATAGACAGCTTATCCAGTTTGTAACCTTTTGGAAGCAAAAGAGCAAACAGGGAAAATCATTCATGCCCTCCAGACAACCGCCAGCCTATCTCTAGAGTACCTCACTCCTGGAAGCTGAGAACATGGACAAGGAAAAATCAAATGGGATTTTTGTTAATTTTTTTTAAATTTAATGTAGTTTTGTTCTATTTTCCCCTCTCTCTACAACACTTCTCCTGGATGGAGCTGTTATGTAACTGCACTTGCAGAAAGGCAATCATTTCTGGTCCCCAAGGAGTTCTTGGAATATGGAGAGAATATATTACAAGATGGCCCCCCAAAAAGGAGCATCTGGTTGCCCTAAGTATAATGCTTGCAGCAGAGAAATCATCATAAATAGCTTTAACAGAGACCAAATGTGTCCGTTTCAATCCTGTGTTTTACCAGCCACCAAGGGAATTTATCTGGGTGAAGGGAAAGAGGGAGAGTGAAGTCACTGAACAGGGCATGGTTCATAACTCTTTTATTAGGACCAACAGGTCAAGGTCTTTAATAGCTGTAAGATGGAAAGTTAAAGTCATTTAACCACATTTAAAGAATGAAAACAAAATGAGAGAGAAGAAAACTAGTTTTTCAAAGGTTGGGGAAAAGAAGAATTGTGTTTAAAAGGTGATCTAAAGCCGGGCTCGGTGGCTCAGCCTGTAATCCCGCGACTTGGGAGGCTGAGGTGAGTGGATTGCCTAAGCTCGTGGGTTCGAGACCCGCCTGGGCAACTTGGAGAGATCCCATCTCTACAATAAATGGAAAAAATTAGCCGGGTGTGGTAGCGCACGCCTGTAGTTCCAGCTACTTGGAAGGCTGAGGCGGAAGGATCGCCGGAGCCCTGCAGGTCGAGGCTGCGGTGGCCGGGAGCGGCCACTGCACTCCAGTCTGGGCGACGGAGTGAGACTCCAACTCAAAAAAATAAAAATAAAAAAGGTGATCTAGAGAATTATAGAGGAAGTTTGCATTGTGCTTTTTTGCTTATTCAGAATATACTTGGGGAAAAAACTCATAACTAAAATTTCCTGAGTTGTACTATAGTCCAATCTTGATAAATTTGGAACTTTCTTACTGTCTCCAAGGAAGTGAATTGAGGACTTTAGTCTCAGAAGAATTAGCATGTACTAAAAGTAAAATAACAGGTTTCTGTCGCAGGAGAAATAGTACCATCAAACACACTGGTTTGCCACAAATTTAAAAAACTACAACAAACAGTTGGTAATTCAAGCACATGTCTATTCAAAAAAAAAGAGTACATATTTAAGGATTATTTTATTTAAAGAGTAATAAGCAGTCATATGGTGTGGAAAGGATAAAAGATATTTTAGGACGCTGTAAAAGGTGCGTCTCACTCTATTTCTGAGAAGGTGGGAGGAACTCCACAAATAAAACTTAGTGGATTGATTCTAGTGAAATACAGGAAGACTATCTCAAAGGGAAATGCAAGCATCCCTTGGAGAGCCTTTAGAGTTAACCAATTTGCTGGCATTTTTTCTTGTCAGGGTGGCAGAAAACATTAATATCCCACTAATGCTAGAAACTTCTCCTTAATGTCCTAGAATCACCATAATCCACTTGCTTTGGAAAATTAATCTGAACTCAGGCATGAAATTTGACCACAGCAACTATTGCACGAATCTGGGGTTTTTGTTGTCGTTGTTTTTGAGTTGGAGTCTCACTCCGTCACCCAGGCTGGAGTACAGTGGCACACTCACAGCCACCCCAGTGTCAACCTGCTGGACTCCAGAGATCCTTCTGCCTCAGCCTTCCAAGTAGCTAGAACTACAGGTGCATGCTACCACACCCAGCTAAATTTTGATTTACTGTCTCGCCAAGTTGCCAGGGCTGGTCTCGAACCGTGGGCTCAGGCAATCCATTCGCCTCGGCCTCCCAAAGTGCTGGGAGTACAGGCTGAGCCACCAAGCCTGGTCGAATCTGTTTTAACCTTTCTGGATCCACTCTCCACCAAAATCCTTACTTGTTAATGTCTTGAAGACCAAGTTGCAAGTATCTCCATTTAAATAATGTTGCATAGTTGGAATAGTAAAAAATAAATAGAGCCTAGCATATGGGCAATCTGATGCTTCTATCTTATTCTGTCTCCCAAACTTTTCTTTTCAGATCTAATTGTGTGCAGACAATTTAAATCAGAAATAGCTCAAGTGTTTCCCCTGCTGCAATTCTACCATTCTTGTAATAAAAGAGCTAACTGCCATTTTCATCAGCACGCTGTAACATGCAAGCAACACAAACCTTCCTTCAGATGATTGATTGAGCCACTAAAGGCATCAAAATCTTCTAAATGAGTTGTTTGAACAATATCACACGCCCACAGAGATATGGTGGAAAAAGAACTCAGACCTATCTCATCAAAAATAAACCCTGTTTAATTGGGATCAACAGCTTTGTTGCCTTTGTCTCATCTTCTCACTCATTACCTCAACAACTATGAAGTCCTGTCTCTACCCTGCCCAGGCAGAATTGTTTGATTTAATGAATTATCAATAGCTTAACTAATATTCGGTATACCCTATATACTTATTATTGAACATATGCCTCTAACACCATTTGAATCTCTGTCAGCTGCCTTTGGTCTCTGCACCAAACCTGTGTTTGTCTACCAAACCTGCATTTGTTGAATAACCAAGCTCTCTGACCAATACCACATCTGACATTTTCCCCTCTGGGTCATCTTGTTGTCCTTCATTGCTGATGTCGACTATAATTTATCCCTTTGCTAAAGTCACAGGAAACCAGGTCCCTCTGAGGCCCATAGCAATGTCCTGGCCTGATTGCAGCTGTAATAAACTGCTGCTCACCATTCACTCACCTCCATCCATTCTCCCCCAACCCCTTTGAGCTGTCAATCATTGCAGGAGCTGGTTGACTGCCTGCATGTGTCTACTTATAATAAAGTCATTACAGCGAATGTTGCTTTTGTTACAGGAAAAAGACATAGTTATACCTGGGTTTTGGTGATGTGTTTTCTCCTAAGAATGACAGTCTCCAACGGGTGTCCTTTCTCACTACTGTGGAGGGGTATAAGGACATGTTGGGGGTGATGAAAATGTCCCATATCTTGTTTAGATATATACAATATATACTCTTGTCAAAACCCAACAAATTCTAAACTTAAAATCGGTGTATTTTATTTCATTAAAAGTATACTTCAGGCTGAGCTTGGAGGCTCATGACTGTAATCCCAGCACTTTAGAGGGCTGAGGTGAGAGGATCTATTGATCCCAGGAGTTCGATTGTTGCCAGCCTGGGCAACACAACGAGACCTGTGTCTACAGAAAAACCCAAAAATTAGCTAGGTGTGATAACTTGCGCCTATGGTAACTCCTACTTAGGAGGCTGAGGCAGAAGGATTGTCTGAGCCCAGGAGGTTGAGGCTGCTATGAGCCATGACAGTGCCACTGCACTCCAGCCTAGGTGACAGAGTGAGATTCTGCCTCAAAAGATAAAAATTTTTTTGGAAGTATACATCAAAAATGTGATTGTATAGACAGATAAATTGATAGGTAAAATGAAGCATAAGCTAATGGCAAAAACCGAATTTATTGAAGTAACAAACCGTTCCCAATTTTCT
>CAUYQG010082189.1:0-39332 GCA_963574415.1 Tarsius wallacei
TTTGTTTCCCTGATAAAATGTTTTGAGAGAAATGGTTTGCTGATGTAGAAGAAGCAAAATAAGAAACAGCAGAAGCACTAAAAGGCATCAAAATTGATGAGTTCAAAATCTTTTGAGCAGTGGAAAAAGGATCTTGATAGGTGTATTACATCAAAGGGAGAGTTACTTAGAAGGTGACCAAAGTTTCAACATGTAAGAGTAAATACACAATTTTTTATAAATAAATTCTGGGTTTTGTGGGGATCCTTCCCTCCATATGTATCAACTTCATGTAATTTTGGGAAACACAAGTAAGATATTTGTTATTCTGAAATTATTGTGGTTGGTTGGAATGCATTCTTTTAAATCCAACACCTGCATGGATCAAAACAACATGGAACATAGTCCTAGGAAGATTCTGTATACATTTTTTGCTTATTATTTTAAATTATTTGCCCTGGAAGTTTGTTAATTGATATTTTGCTTTCTGAGCCTAGGGAATCTTCAGTTATGAGCTATTAACCCACCTTTTCCCATTGCTTAAGAAGCCACCTATTAAACCAGACCATTTTCTAGAGCTCCAGAAAATACGCCCAGCTACCAATTGGTCATTTTCACTGGATGTCCCTTCAGCATCTCAGGCTGTGTCCTTACCATTGTAGTTTCCAGCCTTTTCCCTTTAGTATTCCCTATTTCATTGAATACTTTTTTAAGCCCAGATTTCTAAATCAGAATCATGGCAACTTCCTGACACTTCCTTCTCTGATATCAACCTCCCAATTCAACTAAATAATTCTAAAATTTGTCCACTTAGCTCATCCCACTGCTATGAGCATGGATGAGACCACCATTATCTCTCACTTGGATAATTGAAATAGCTCCCTAACTGGTTTCCCTATCTCTACGTCTTCCATGACCTGTACCTCTAGATAAAAATTGTGTCTCTAGTTATGTATCTATTTGGACTATACTTTCCCCATATAGTTCTTAGTGAATATGCATTTGGAGTTTTTTGTTTGCTTTCTATGTGTGTGTTTTGTACTTATCATATTCTAAGTTTTATTGAGAAACCTACATTTTTGTACTTATCCTGTTTACATTTCTCCATCCATTTTAAAAAAAGCAATCAATCAGTGATTACTCTTTCCTCATCCCAACAGAAAGCTTCCTCAGGAAATGTTTGTCTAATTGCTTGGACTAGTTACATTGCTATCACCTGGGGCTTCCTTTTATGTCTTCCTGTTTTGGATACACAATTTGCTGGATCCCACATCTTCTTCTTTCTCGGTTTATTCCAACAAATGACAGACCATGAAGAGATGGATGTTAGATATGACTTTGTTTTTTCTGTCTTGAAATATATTTATTCTGCCCTCACATTGATTAATAATTTGGCCAGTTATAAAATTTTAACCTTAAAAATATTGATTCTTGAACTAAAAAGATATAGTCCTCTGATACCACATGGTTTTACTGACAAGAAGTCTGCTTTTCTTCCTGGATGCTTTTATGGTCGCTCTTCTTTTTTAAGTTTTAAAACTTTACAGTGATTTTCCTAAGTATGAGCCTTTTTTTTTTTTTTTTTTTAGTTGGCGTCTCACTCTGTCACCCAGACTGGAGTGCAGTGGCCACTTCCGGCCACCGCAGCCTCGACCTGCTGGGCTCCGGCGATCCTTCCACCTCAGTCTTCCGAGTAGCCAGAACTACAGGCGTGCACTAGTAGTTTTTTTTTTATTTATTGTAGAGATGAGTTTCGCCTGCCCAGGCGGGTCTTGAACCCGGGTTCAGGCAATCCACTCACCTCAGCCTCCCAAGGCGCGGGATTACAGGCTGAGCCACCGAGCCCGGCAGTATGAGTCTTTTTCATTTATATTACCTTGCGTTTGATAGAGCCATTTTGAATCCACACTTCAGTTTGGGCAGAATTTCTTATTTTTTCCTTCTATTTCTCTGTTTTCTCTAGTCTCTCTTCCCAAAACTCTTATTTGTTGAGCACTGGATCTTCTCGATTCATCTTTCAAATTTCTTATCTTTTTCCATCTCTCTTACTTTTTATTCCAAGTTCCAGGAAACAAACTAGATGATATATTCCTGTCCTGTCACTGAAATTGTATTTAGGTAATTTGGTTTTTCACTCAGTATGATGATCTCTTGCATCATATTTCAATGAAAGCAAAGCCCCTGCTACAACACTGGACGTCCTTCCAAGCTTTCCTACATTTTTCTACTTGCTCCTGCTCTCTTGGCTTTGTCTCCAATTTGCAATCTTACTTATCACCTTTGTTTTTGGCACAGGAAATTCCTGACTATTTAATAAGTGACTATAAGACATCACTTTAGATCCCATAGGGACTTGGCATCATGTGGATTTTTATAAGCACTGCTACCATCATACACATTTGTTGTCAGCAGGCCATAGGATGAAAAAATCCTCTGTAATATTGTTGTTAAAGTGACCTCTTTTATAGTGTAAAGAACCATTTTATAAATCAAATCACCTCTCCTAACTTTTCTTTTGCTATGGAAACATATTTTCTTGAATCATATTTGGTGAACTGAGTGAGTACCTCTATTATGTGAAGTAAAAACAATGAGAAAAAATACTGGAAAATTCTATGGCCACTGTCCTTCTGACCCTGGGTGAATAATGTGTAGCTTACAGAGCAGGCAGCTCTTTACCCTGTAGTAAACTCAGCCAAAGCAGGGATAGTGTCTCTAGGTCCAAGGTTGGGTAATTCACTTCTATTCAAGGTTAGGTCAGAATACTTATAGTGAGAATGACAATACTAGCTGCATCGTGATGTAGACTTATTGTATAGATGAGAAAACAGACTCAGAGAAATCTTGCCAGCAGTTGTCCATCTAGTAAATGCCATTGTCTTACACATTCCTGCCTCTCTACCTCTCCTCATACTCTTTATGCTCTCTGGAATAACCTCCCTTCTCTTTGCCATCTCAAAGCCATTAGCAGTAGGGCATGGTGGTTAACAGCCTGGCCTCTAAAGTCAGGCAACTGTGGATTTGAATTTTTGTCTCATTACTTACTAACTTTGATCCAGCTAGTGACCTCCTCCATTACTGTGGCCTTGTGAAGTGATTGTGCCATCCATGTCCACACTCTTCTCTCTCTACCTTGCTGTCAGTCCCTGAAGTCTGAGCTCTGCGCATTTTACTCACATGCCCTCTTGATCTGGGTTTCTGGTTGATTTTTGGTTAATAGGGAGCCTCAGCAGGAAATTGGAACATGTGAAGAGAAGGAAGATGGAGTGTTTATTCCCCCACTTCTTCTCTTGGATTTACTTTAGGCTGGTTGCATACTTCTACAAAGGGGACACCATCAAATGGTCCTCCCTACTTAGTTCTCTTTCAGGCTTCTGGTAATTATTTCCTTCCTTCTTCCAGACTTGGGGATGATAAAGGTACAATGTTACTAACATCAGGGTACTGCATTATTCCTTGTAATTTTGTTACATCCTGCCTACACTTTAGTAAACGTTTCTTTCAGCAAACCCTTCTCTAATTAATCTATTTTGAGGGACTCACCTCTTTTCTTTTGGAACTCAGCAAGTATATTTTTATAGAACTCAACTTCCTTTTCTGTAACACGGGCAAGAGAATATCATTTACTGCCTAGATTTGTTGTGAGGATTAAATGAAATAATGGACCTAAAGCATTAGGCACAGTACCTAGAAAGCACATGATGAGTTTCAGCTATAACTATTAATAATAGGAACATCATTCACCTTAAGGCAAAGCCAAACTGTGCCTTTTGTTGATTATACTTCAGAATTCTGTTTTTCTAATATTTATGCATTTTGGTTTTTTTCTAGATTCGCCTGTGATAAGACATGTTTATTTCTCATTCTTTTCTCTCTCCCATGTCTTTTCATTTCAACTAACCAATACGTTTCTTAAAAGATGACTAGGGGATCATTTATTAATAAGTAGGCTGAGAGATATTATGGCTTAAATAGGGTATGGGCTCCAATATTGATATAATATAACAGCCTCATAAGTACAAACAAAAGTGAAAGTAAAATGAGTGCCTACTGTGAGCAGGCATACTCAAATCTCTAGTAACTTAGTGAGTTAATATATTCTCCATCCATTGAGATAAGAACAGAAAATATCTTTATAATTAGAATAAAACCAAAACTGCTGAGATGTATAATGTTCTGACAGGAGTTAGTAAGATGAACTTGCTGATTTTAGCTTTCCTAATCTGTAATCCTATGGTTGACCTCGACAGAAAGAAAGCAATAGAAAAGCTATCCAGGAGCAGACTTGAAGTCCCCAGTACCCAAACCATAAAGATTGAGTCTGAATTGACTTAAATTCAGAGCACTGCTTTGTATAAGGAAGAGTTTAAAACATCTCGGGAGCAGATGTAAGAAAGCACTCTTTTCTTTTTTAGCAAAAATGTGGTTACCGTAGGCCACCACAGCCAGAACCAGAGGACACCATGCTGACTAACAGAAACCAGATGCTCTAGTAAAGGAAGCCATGGATAAATACAAATTATTTTCAGCTGAATGCCCTTCAATTATCTCCCTTAGTGTTGAGATCTTGTTCTCTTCCATAATCTTTCTTTGAGTACTTAGAGAAAAAAACAGCAAAGGGGCACTATTATAGAGTGATTTATGGAGGACATGGACAGAGGTCATCTATGGTATGTGAAAGAGAATAAGAGGGAGAGGAGAAAAGAGGGAGAAAGAACGGGAGAGTGCACGAGAGAGATTGAGAATAAACTCAAGATAGAAAATAAAAACACAGGAAATACAGTTATGTGGGTAGAGTGCTGACTGGGAATCAGGAGTCCTGGGTTCCAGTCCTTATTTTACTGACTCATTGTGACAGGCTGAACCAATTCAAAATACACTTATTATGAATCCAAGCTCTTGGCTTCATTATGCCAAGATTCTCCCACCATCCCAAAATGGGGCTAGACTTTGTAGATTTTCAGATTTCTAGGAATACTATGAGATTTGACAGTAAGATGACCCATTTTCCCTCACCCCAGGTTATCATCTTTGTGTTGGTTCCTTTATCTCATATGCTATCCTAAGCTTGTAGTTAAACCTCTTAAAGGTGCCAAGACTCAATAGTCATTTTCTTCTTTCCGTCCATTTTCTTGGAACTTATCCTTGACCACCTTTCCCTTCATCAAACCACTTTTTTAGAGGCTTAATGACTTTATTTTGATAGCTACTGTATGCCCTTAAAATAATGGGTGGTGGTGGTGCTGACAGGAAATTTTCTAAGTTAGCAAGCTGTTTATAAAAATACAAAACCTTGGCCGGGATCGGTGGTCCAGCCTGTAATCCCAGCACTTTGGGAAGCCAAGGCAAGTGTATTGCCTGAGCCTGCGGGTTCGAGACCAGCCCGGGCAAGTTGGCAATACCTCATCTCTACAACAAATAAAAAAAATTAGCTGGGCATGGTAGTGCATGCCTGTAGTTTCGCTACTTGGAAGACTTAGGCAGAAGAATCACAGGAGCCCAACAGGTCAATGCTGGGGTGGCCATGAGTGTGCCACTGCACTCCAGCCAGGGCAACAGAGTGAGACTCCAACTCAAAAAAAAAAAAAAAATATATATATATATATATATATATATAATCTTTAAGAGAAGATTCACTTATAGATTTACTCCATCTCTTTCACTGGATTATTATTAAAATTTTCTCAATAATTTCATCACCCACAAGAACATCCCTATCTAGTTGTCTTACCAAACTCAGACTTCTCTTTGAGAAAGTGAAATTCATCTTATTTCTTTTTCCTTGCCTCTCCTCGATTCCAACCCCCATCTTTCTCTTTTACTTAAAAGCAATTTTTCTTTTTCTGATTTATTTCTCTTAAAGAGTCCACAATATTTCTATAAATCTAGATTTGATAGACTTGCCTCCTCTCCCTTATTATGTTTACTGATTCTACTACAGTAACTATTAGGAAATTAGGGGAAACTTATTTTAGGGTCCTTGACTAAGACCTCAGGAAATAACCTAGACCAAATCCCAGACATTTCACCTTCTCAGTAAACATCTCTTCCATCAATTTTCTCCTCTCTCTCCTAGATTATAATTTTATTCCTCTATTTTTTCCCTAAAAACACAGAAATATACTATTATTTCTTCCATCTTAAAAAAAAATTAGTTTGCTAGGGCTGCCATAATAAAATGTCATGGAGTGGGTGGCTTAAACAACAAAAATGTATTTCTTACAGACCGGAGACTAGAAGCTAAAGATACAGGAGTTGGAGGGTTTAGTTTCTCTGGAGGCCTCTCTCCTTGACCTGAGATAACCGCCTTCTTGCTGTGTCCTCACATGGTCTTCTCTCTGACTGTGTGCATCTGTACTTTTGAATCTCATCTTCTTATAAGGATACCAGTCAGATTGGATTAGACCCATACTGAAAGCCTCATTTTGAATTAATTACCTTTTAAAGACCTTATCTCTAAGTACAGTCACATTCTGAAGTACTAGGGGTTGTCATATGTAACCCATATTAATTTGGGGGAACACAATTCAGTCTGTAATACAAACCAACAACAACAAAAAACCCTAAAACTCTCTTTTTACTCCACTCCTCTCTTCTACTGCCACCTCATTTCTTGCTCCTTCCGGAAAAACTTCTCAGAAGAGTTGTATATATTTGCTGTCTCCAATATTTTTCCTCCAATGCTGTCATTCAGCTTTTTGCTTTTACCACTCCATGAAAACTACTCCAGTGATTAGCCAGTGATCATTCTTGGGGCTCATTTTATTTGGTATGGCACCAACTTTAGACACAGATGATTGTCCTTCTTCCTCAGGGCCTTCTACTCACTTGGCTTCCAAGATACCACATTCTCTGGGTTTTCCTTTAGCCTTTTTCGTTGCCATCATTCTCTTTTGCTGGTTTCTCTTCTCCTTCCAGAGCAATAATGTTGTAACAATCCAAATTCTCCTATCAACATTCATTTCTTTGGTAAACTTATCCAGTCTCATAATTTTAAATACTATCACTATACTAGACTCCAAAATTCATATCTCTAGCTTTCTTGCCTGAATTTCAAATGTCTGTGTATTATCTCCATATGTGCAGGATATGTACAAAATTGAATTCCTAATTACCCTCCCCAAACCTTCCCCAGCTGTAATCTTCTCCACCTCAGTTTTTTGGCAACTCTATCTGGTTGCTTAGACCATCAATATCAAATCACCCTCGATTCTTCTCTTCTTCACTCATTCCATATCTTATTCACCATGAAATGATGGCTCAATTATCAAAATGTATTTAGAATCAGACCACTTGTCACTATCGTTATTTCTACTTATTTGAGCCAAGACATGCTTTCCCCTCACTTGGGTTGACTCCAAAAGGGTTTCCCTGATGTCACACTTGACTCCTTAAAGTTTATATTCAGTGCAGCAGCCACAGTGGGGCTTTTCAAATACATGTCTGATCATGTTACTTTTCGACCCAGAATCTTCCTGCAGCTCCACACGCTAGTCACCGGAAAAGCCAGTCTTTACAATGGCTTAGTGACCCTTCATGATCTGCTCGCACATATGTCTTTGACCTCATCTTCTAGTACTCTCCCCCTCACTTACTGCTCCAGTCACATTGGTCTCATCTTTTTCTAGAATATAGCAAGAATGTTCCTGTCTTCTGGATTCTGAGCTAGCAGTTTCATCTGAGGCAATTTTTTCCCTCAAATACCCACGTGGATAACTCACGCTTCTCTTTCAATCCTTTGTCCAAATTATATGCCAAGATAACTTATTTATTTATATATATATTTATTTATTTATGTAAATGCCCAATTTTTATTTTTTAAACAAATTTGATAATTTTTATTTTTTCTTTTAGATTCAGGGAGTACACATGCATATTCGTAACATACATGTTTTGTAGTGGTGGGGATTGGGTCTCAGGTGACCCAGTCTCCAGATAGTGAACATTGTGCCCCATAGGCAGTTTCTGAGCCCTAGTACCCCTCCTCCTTACCCTGTATTGGTGTTCCCAGGGTCTATTATCTTCATCTTTGTGACCGTTCAGCTCCCACATATGAGTGAGAACATGTGGCGTTTAGTTTTCTAAGTCAACTCACTTAGGATGATCATGATCTCCAGCTCCTCCACGCTGCTACAAAGAACATGACTTCATCCTTTGTATGACTACATAGTATTCCATGATGTATATATACCACATTTTCATTATCCATTGATCAGTTGATAGGCATCTTTGCAATTGTAAATTGTGCTGCAATGAACATATAGGTGCAGGTGTCTTTGTTATAGAATGACCTCTGTTCCTTTGAGTAGATACCTAGTAGTGGGATTGCTGGACCAAATGGTAGATCAACTTAGTTGTCTGAGAAATCTCCATACCATTTTCCCTAGAGGTTATACTAATTTACACTCCCACCAACAGTGTGTGTTTCCTTTTCTCCACATCCATGCCTGCATCTATTATTTATTTGATTATTTAAATGCTTGGTGATCTCTCACAGAAACAAAGAACTGAGTACCACACAGTCTCACCCATAAGTTGTCCCTGAACAATGATCACAATACTATAAGAAAGGGATTGGCAGTCGCAGGACATTGCCAGGGGAAGGAAGGGAGGAATGCTTCATCAATAAGCGTACTTGCTTTCAAACCAGGCAAGGTGGGAACCAAATCAGGTCCAAACTTCACCTGTACTATGACCATTTGTATACCTAATCCTGAATTGTACCCTACATCTTTAAAATAAATAAATGAGATAATAATAATTTTAAAAATAATGATCATTCTACTGGTATAAGTTAGTATCTCGTTGTGTCTTTAATTTGCATTTCCCTGATGATGAGTGATGTTGAGCATTTTTTTATGTGTTTTTTGGCCATTTGTATATCTCCTTCTGAGAGATGTCTGTTCATGTCATTTGCCCACCTTTTTAATGTGGTTATTTGCTTTTTCCTTGCTGATTTGAGTTCTTTGTAGATTCTGGATATTAGTCCTTTGTCAGTTTGTGAAATCGTCTCCCATTCTGTAGGTTGCCTATTTGCTCTGTTGAATATTAACTTTGCTTTGCAGAAGCTTTTTGGTTTAATTAAGTCCCACTTGTTTATTTTTGTTTTAGTTGCATTTGCTTTTGGGGATTTACCTATAAATTTTTTGCCTAGGTCAACGTCCAGAAGAGTTTTTTCCTCGATTTTCTTCTGGGATTCTGTGGTTCCAGGTCTGACATTTAAGTCTTTAATCCATCTTGAGTTAATTTTTTTT
Source organism: Tarsius wallacei (assembly GCA_963574415.1). Taxonomy (NCBI): domain Eukaryota; kingdom Metazoa; phylum Chordata; class Mammalia; order Primates; family Tarsiidae; genus Tarsius; species Tarsius wallacei. Next base: position 9,234 of record CAUYQG010082189.1, read on the forward strand.
CTTTTTTGAGTTGGAGTTTCATTCTGTTGCCCAGGCTGGAGTGCTGTGACTCACTCACGGCCACTCCAACATCGACCTACTGGGATCTGGTGATCCTTCTGCCTCAGCCTTTCAAGTAGTCAGAACTACAGGTGTGCACTACCATACCCAGCTAATTTTTTGATTTATTGTAGAGATGAGGTCTCAACAAGTTGCCTGGGCTAGTCTCCAACACACGGGCTCAGGCAATTCACTCACCTTGCCCTCCTAAAGTGCTGGGATTACAGGCTGAGTATATGAATAGAGATGGGGATCAAGTTTCATTTTTCTGCATGTAGCTATCTAATTTTCCCATCACCATTTGTTGACTAGGGTGTTCTTTCCCCAGTGTATGCTTTGTCTGTTTTGTCAAAGATCGGTTGGTTGTAGGTATTTGGGTTTATTTTTGAACTCTACTCTGTTCCATTGGTCCATGCTCTTTTACTCGTATGTTGTGTTTGGTTACTGCAGCCTTGTAGTATAATTTGAAGTCAGGTAATGTGACACTTCCAGCTTTGTTCTTTTTGCTTAGGGTTTCTTTGCCTATTCTGGCTCTATATGAATTTTAGAATTGTTTTTTCTAATTCTGTGAAAAATGATGTTGGTGGTTTGATAGGGATTGTATTGAATCTGTAGATTACTTTGAGTAATATGTTCATTTTAACAATGTTGATTCTTCCAATCCATGAGCATGGAATGTTTATCCATTTGTTTGTGTCCTCTGCAGTTTGTTTCATCAGAATTTTGTAGTTCTCTTTGTAGAGATCTTTCACCTTCTTGCTTAAATATTCCTAGATATTTTAGCTTTTTGACTGCCATTATAAGTGGAATTGAGTACTTGATTTGATTCTCAACGTGGTCACTATTGCTGGGTTTAGCAGTGCTACTGATTTGTGTGTGTTGATTTTGTATCTTGAAACTTTACTGAATTCACTTATTAAGTCCAGGAGTCTTTTGGAGGAGTCTTCAGGGTTCTGTAGGTATAAGATCATATCATCAACATACAGAGATAGTTTGATTTTTTTTCCCCAACTTGGGGTCCCTTTATTTCTTTTTCTTGCTTGATTACTCTGGCTATGTTGAATAATGGTGGTGAAAGTGGGCTTCCTTGCCTTGTTCCTGTTCTGAAGGGGAATGTGTTCAACTTTTCTCTATTCAGGATGGCATTAACTGTAAGTTTGTGGAATATAGTTTTTATTATTTCTGGCTAAATATGCTAAATATTAGAGGGGGAGGTAATGACGTCAACAGCTCCCGAACATGTCCTAGCAGTCTCAGGGTCTTTGGCTTTCCTGATTTCTAAGGTTCAGCAAGCCTCCGTGGCCGGGCGCCAACACCTAACTAAGACACCCCCCCTCACCCTTGGTGGTAGTGCTGACGAACAGATTCTCAGTTAAGGCCTGAGCTTCTTGGGAGGTGCCAGGGGCACAAGTGAACCAAACAAATGAAGGCACAAAACCCCAAGATACTGTTGTACTATGCAAGGCCGGAGGGACCCAGGAAATTTTCAGTGGGAATATTGCTTTGCTTATTTGTTTTTTAGAGATGGGGTCTCACTATGTTGCCCAGACAATGTTTTAGAGACGTGGTCTCGCTATATTGGACTCCTGGCCTCAAGTGATCCTCCTGCCTTGGCCTCCCAAAGTGCTGGGATTATAAGAGTGAGCCACCCCACCTGGCCAGGAATATTGCTTTGATAAATTTGCTGAGACCAGCTTAAGGCTCCTCCTGGGTTAAATACAAATATCCCTCCAGCCTGCAGAATCGTTTTTTAGGTGCCCGCGGTACTCCTGCACCCATTATCACATTTACCTCCTAAGAGCTCTTGGAGGTGAGGGGGGCCAAAGGCTACATTACCATTTTAGGGGAGGAGGCAACAGTATTTCGGAGGGATGGTATGTTTTGTTCATAGCAGCTGAGATCTGCCCAGGACAAAACCAGCCTGAAAGCTGGGTGTCCTGACCTCAGGACTTCATCCTTGCTCTTACCCACATCTGACCAAAGTTCTTAGTCGAAGGAAGTAGAGACAAGAGGCTGGGAAGTGCCCCTCTGGCTGGTAAATGTGGACTGGTAAGAGGTATGTAGAGATCACAGTGGGACGTGGGTGGCTCACATGCCACCTTCTCACAGAGTAAAGGGAGAATTGGCTGCACGTGATTAACACAGCATGGTGACATGTCCTGAGGACATTACAGAGCAAGGTAAGCTAAGACCAGGGGGTCAGAGGAAGCCCAAAAAGTGAGTGTCTGTGCATTTACATATGCCTCAGGAGAGGTTGGCATCACTGCCGGGACCATTCTCCAAATCGGGAGAAGGGATTTCTCCTTTTCAGGAGGCCTGGGCAGGTTCCCTGGAGACAGAGCTTTGCCTGCAGAGTGACTTGGCTGTGTAACTGGTTGTGGTCAGCTCACTGCCCCTCCAGAGGGTGGGGAGTCAGAGAGGGCCAGGGTTTGCAGGTGGTTCTTCTGTTCCTTTCAACCTTGGTCCCAGGAAAGGAACCCCTGAGGCTCCGTGAGTGGGGAAAGGTATGGCCGGAGTTGTGGGTTGATAAAAGGAATTCACCAAGACAGACATGAATTAAGAAAGGCAGGATTGGCTGGGTGCAGCAGCTTAAGCCTACAATCCTAGCACTTTGTGAGGCCAAGGCAAGAGGATTGCCTGAACCCAGGGGTTCAAGACCAGCCTGGACAACTTGGCAAGACCTCGTCTCCACAATATATTTAAAAAATTAGTTGGGCGTGGTAGCAAGTGCCTATAGTTCTGACTACTTGGAAGGCTGAGGCAGAAGGATTGCCGGATCCCAGCAGGTCGACGCTGGGGTGGCTGTGAGCATGCCACTGCACTCCAGCCTGGGCAACAGAGTGAGACTATGACTCAAAAAAAACAAAAGAAAGAAAGAAAAAGAAAAAAGAAAGGCAGGTTATTGTAGCAGCAGAGAGTGTCTGCTGTCTGCAAAGAGCCAGAGGCCAGAGGGGTGTTTTATACGCCTGGTGTTGGGGTCTTGTGGGCCAGGGAAATTGGGGGGAGTTTGCAAAAGGAAATTACCAGAGGTTTGTAAAGTGCCTGATTGTGGTGTTTTGTTTCTTTAAGATGGGTTTAATTAACAGCAGTAGTTAACTGCTTTTGTTTATGGCAGAACTAACAGCCAATGCTTAACTGCTTTGTGTTTACTTCCAGCTAACAGCAAATGTGTTACAGCTGGTCAGTGAATTTTTTTTTTTTTGAGTTGGAGTCTCACTCTGTCTCCCAGGCTGAAGTGCAATGGCACACTCATGGCCAACCCAGCGTTGATCTGCTGGGCTCTGGCGATCCTTCCGCCTCAGCCATCCAAGTAGCCGGAACTACAAGTGTGGGCTACCATGCCCAGCTAATTTTTATTTATTTATTGTAGAGACAAGGTCTCGCCAAGTTGCCCAGGCTGGTCTTGAACCCGTGGGCTCAGGCAATTCACTCACCTCAGCCTCCCAAAGTGCTGGGATTACAGGCTGAGTCACCGGGTCCGGCCTGGTCAGTGAATCTTTACAACTCTTGCTGTAATCAGTAACATTTATAAAATCTCATCCTGAGAATCCTTAATTAACCCAGTTGATACTGGCTTAATCAGGAAACGTATTTGAAGCATGCTTTTTGTAGAAGATGAAAGCCAAGTGGTCCTCGGAATATACCGAGTCTCCTCTTTCAGCTCAAGACAGTGAAGAAGAAAAAGAAGCTTTGTTGATAGTATTTGACTAGTGTTGGTATTTAAGGGCCCCCAAGATTTGGAAACGGGGGAAATAGGACTGACTTTCTGAATGCTACACCATAAAAATGATACTATTGGGCTAGATGCGAAAGGTCAGCAGCAAAGACAGATGACTTCTAAGGCCCTTGGGCTGGCTGGGCCTGTGAGGAGTACAGTGCAGGGGGAAGTGGTGGCTGTGATGGTCAGCAATGGAAACCAAGAACAAAGACATGGAGACAAATGTTGACAGTGTGTATTCAAACCCTACCCAGTGGAGAAGAAGCCATAGCCCATGCTTCTGAGTGTGCAATACCATTCCTAATAGGTGGATGCATCTAGAGCGCTGTAGGCATTGTGTCTGAGCACATGTTCCGTCTTTAAGACCATTCCCTGTGGCAGAAATAATGCACTGGGAAGCTTACTCTGCTGGCTGGAAACCTTTGGCTCATCCCATTCTCCTTGGTCTGGCATCATACACAACAAGAAATCGGATTCTTATTTCGCTTCTACAGGGAAATCATGCATTGATCCCAGAGACTTCTGCGAGATGGTATGGCCTTCTGATTCTTCACATCGGTCCCTTGAACATGAGCCTGCCCTGGGATGTGAACTGCATGGTGTCCCGACAAAACCAGGATCTGAGCTGACCAGAGGAGTTCTCTGTCTGCTGGTGATTGTGCATTTGTCAGGTCATCAGTGACGTCCTCCCTGGTCATTCAGGAGATGGTCAGCCAGGCTTTCTGTGGTGGGGTGTCCTGGCATCGCCACTCGACTGAGAAAGCACATTTTGAACCTTAATACAACACTCTTTGAGGAAGAAATACTGACAGAAAGGTAAAAACAGTCTTGGTGGCAGGGGTAGGAGTGGTTCTAAAGATGTCAATGGGTTGAAGGTGGTGGCCATGAGACTCTGCCTCCCAGACCTCCACCATAGCAAGGCAGCTGTGTGCAGTCCACTGTAGTGTTTGCATGGAGGTCACACTTCCAAACCACTGCTCTCAGCCAGTGATGAGCACTGCAGGAATACCAAGGCAGATGCCTTCTTGGGAGACCCAAGACTCCCCTGCTGATTTGAGAACTCCCCCTGCAGCCTGGCCGAAACTCTTCCAGATTTCATGGCAGTCTAGAACGCATTCATCCAGTCCTCTTTCCCATTTTCCTCTTGGGATCAGATTTCATCATGCTCCTTAAACATTTAATCTTGTCTTGGTGATTGCTTCTCAAATGCCCTTAAGGACACAATGAAAAACATGCATAGCCAGAATCCTGGCAGGAAAGAGATGGCACACTCACCCTTGGATGCTTTTGAAACTGTTTCAATTACCCCATAGATATCTGTGAGTTTTTAAAATAAACATAGAGATAGACCCTCCTGGTCTTAAGACTTGAAACTGGTTCCTTCCTCAGGAAACCAACCCTCAGGCAAGGGACCAAAACTCACCAGAACATTGCATCCAGACAAGGAGTTGCCAGTCCCTCACTCACCTCAGCCTGCTTCTTCACCCCTCACTAAATACTGTTTCACTTTCCTTCCCACTATATACAGACACCTCAATTTTAGTCAGTCAGGGAGAGGGATTTGAGGCTGATTGCCTGTTTTCCTCAGCTGGTGTCACCAGAACAAAAAGGCTTCTTCCCAGACAATGCTCGTTTTTCTGATGATGAGTTCCTGTGCAGGGAGCAGGGACCTCTTCTGAATCCCTAGTGTTTCAGTAATATTTTGAGTAGAGTTCAATAAAAGAATTATTTTCAGGGGTGTGGGCAGGGTAGAGAGGAAGTTGTCATTGCTCACAGCTGGCAAGGCTGTGCTCCCCATCCTAGGCCTGAGGAGTGAGGGGAGAGGGCAGCTGCTGGAATTCAGAGACCCCAAAGGACATGGGAAGGGGGAAACAAGTGTTTCCAGCCCCAGCCTCTTCTAATAACTCTCTTCCTTCTAAGTAGAGCCTGATGAATATCCACACAGAAATGTGCATGAGCTAAAAGCCGGAATCAAAACAGTGCTTGGGCTGCCTGCCATCAGAGGGCCTCAGTACTGCAAGAACCTGAGTTCTAATCCCAGTCTGCTACAAATCGTGCTATAACTGTGGAGGAATATGGGCCTGATTAGGCCAGCTGCAGTTGGGTAAGTTGAGGAAGGAAATGTCAGGACGAGATTTTACAAATGCTACAAGTAAACTTACTGATAACAGCAAAGAGCTGTAAAAGCTGGTGAGCCAGCTATAAAATGTTTGCAGTTAACAAAAGTAGTTAACCATTTGTTGCTACTTAACTACTGCTGTCAACTAACCATATCTTAAAGAAACAAAATACCGCTATCAGCTGCTTCACAAACCTTTGGAAATTTCCTTTTGCAGATAACTCCTCCTGCCCACACTGGACCCCTCTTATAAAACACCCCTCAAGCCCTGCCTCTTGGCAGAAAACACACTCTTTCTGCTGTTTGGCAGATTGTGCCCTTCACAACGTATCTTCAATAAATCTGCCTTTCTTTTTTCTTTTTTTTTTTTTTGAGTTGGAGTCTCACTCTGTTGCTCAGACTGGAGTGCAGTGGCCGCTCCCGGCCACCACAGCCTCGACCTGCTGGGCTCCGGCAATCCTTCCGCCTCAGCCTTCCAAGTAGCTAGAACTACAGGCGCGCGCTACCACACCCGGCTAATTTTTGATTTATTGTAGAGATGAGGTCTCGCCAAGTTGCCCAGGCGGGTCACTCACCTCAGCCTCCCCAGGCAAGGGATTACAGGCTGAGCCACCGAGCCCGGCTAAATCTGCCTTTCTTAATTCATAACTATTTGGTTAAATTCCTCTTACCAACCTGTGATTCCAGCCATTTCTAGCCCCCCACCACACATGGCAACAATCCTGATGAAAACAACCAATGGAACCACATAGAACATTCTTAAGGAGTAGCTCTTAGATAGTTGGACCGTTGCCATCTACAACCTTCCTCCCAAGCCTGAAATTCTTCAGGTTAAACATCTTCTAGTCTTTATCAGTTGTTTTGTTTTTTTTTTGAATCGGGGTCTCACTCTGTCACCCAGGCTAGACTGCAGTGTCATGATCATAGCTCACCACAGCCTGGACTTCCTGGGCTCAAACAGACCTCCCTCCTCAGCCTCCCAAGTAGCTGGGACTATAGGCATGCACCACCCCACCCGGCTAATTTCTTGATTTTGTATAGAGACGAGGTATCACTATGTTGCTCAGGCTATTCTCAAACTGCTGGTCTCAAGCAATCCTCCTGTCTTGGCCTCCCAAAGTGCTGGGATTACAGGCATGAGCCACTGTGCCTAGCCATATCAGTCCTTTAATTTTCAGTTTATCCTCACCGCCCTCTGGATGAGTAGCAAACTGTCAGTGACCCTTTCAAGGCACCACAAGCAGGACACCAATTCCATGGGGTGGGGTTACATCAGCATGATTCCCTCCTGGCATGTGCTCCAGATGCCTGCTGATGGAGTGTGGGTGCTGGGCTTGATTGGCAGCTTTGACTCATCAGTACTGTCCTGGCCCAGGGATGTGAGCCCACTCAGTTCCACATGTACCACCCAACTGAGCATCTCCCACAGGCTTCTCCATTCTCTCCAAACAGATTCAGAAAAGCTTTGTTAATGTCTTGCAGAAACTCAGATCTGTCTGTAGACAAACATATCCTGATCTGCCTCCCTGCAGTCACCATCAAAACCAGACATGGCTCCTGGTTTTCATGAGCCTGTTTTGGCTCCCCTGGCCACCATCTCCTGGGCCTTCTTGGCTGACATCCTGGCCCGGGTCAGCTCCATGCTTGCCAGGACCCACCTCCTTCCTCTTTCAAAACGTTGTCTCATACCTTTGGTTGTCTCTAGTTTTCTGGCATCTTCTCCATTTTTTTGATTACCAAGAGGATTACATGGAGCAATTCAATAGTCTCATTGCTAAATGCCTCATTATCCTGGCATGTAATTTTTATTTTGGTTTTTTTTAAGGATTGGGGTCTCCCTCTGTCTCCCAGAAGATGGATACTGAGAGACACCGTGCCGTCTCTGCCACACTCCACCAGCGTCCTCTGGCCATCTCTTAAGGATCCTCATGGAGTAAAACCACAGTCACCTCTACTTTCCTTTTTCCTTTTCTTTTCTCTTTTCCTTTCTTTTCTCCCCTTCTCTCTCCCTTCCTTCTTTCTTTCCTTCCTTCCTTCCTTCCTTCAGACAGGGTCTCCCTCTGACTCTTAGGTTGGAGTGCAGCAGTGTGATCATAGCTCACTGCAGCCTCAAATTCCTGGGCTCCAGCAATCCTCCTGCCTCAGCCTCTCAAATATCTGGGACTATAAGCATGAGCCACCATGCCCTGCAAATTATTTTATTTATTTATTTTTGAGTTGGAGTCTCACTCCATCTTCCAGGCTGGAGTGCATTGACACTCTCATGGCCACCCCAGCATTGACCTGCTGGGCTCCAGCGAGTCTTCTGCCTCAGCCTTCCAAGTAGCCGGAACTACAGGTGTATGCTACCATGCCTGGCATTTTTTTTTTAATCTACTGTAGAGTCGAGGTCTCACCAAGTTGCCCAGGATGGTCTTGAACCCCTGGGCTGAGGCTCTTGCCTCAGTCTCCCAAAGTGCTGGGATTATAAGCCTGAGCCACTGTGCCCGGCCAATTTTTTATTTTTTTAGAGATGGTGCCTTCCTGTGTTGCTCAGGTTAGTCAGGAACTCCTGGCCTCAAGTGATCCTCCTGCTGTGGGTTCTCAAAATGCTGGGACTACAAGCGTGAGTCATCCCATCCCACCTCCCATTTCTTTTATGGCTACACACAAAATCCTGTCTGCTGTGTTTGGTGATGGGCTTAGTATGGCCGGAGTAGCAGGGGTGAAAGTATTCACCAAGACAGTTATGAATTAAGAAAGGTCGATTTATTAAAGGGAAGATACGTTGTGAAGGGCACAGCAGGGAGAGCATGCACTGTCTGCAAGGAGGCAGAGGCTAGTTTTATGGGATTTAGTGGGCAGGGAATTTTTCTTCGGGGGAAGTTTGCAAAAGGAAATTGACAGAGGTTTGTAAAGTGGCTGATTGTGGTGTTTTGTTTTTTTAAGACAGGGTTAATTAACAGCAAAAGGTTAACTGCTTTTTGTTTATGCTAATGCCTTACAACTGGCTAATTGGCTTTGACAGCTCCTTGTGGTTATCAGAAAGCTGCTTTGTAGATCTTTATCTCCGGGTCCTTTTCCTTAATATAATTTACCCAATTGATGCTGGCTTTATCTTGCCTCACATTCCTCTACACTATTCATTTAATTATTTTAATCAATTCTGTTTTACTGCTTAAAATCTTTTTTATCCATTCCTCTCTTCCTATTCACACTTACTGCCATCCAATACAGACCAGAGGACAGGTTCTGCCAGCCCCATCCCAGAGCTCTATCTGACCATCTTCTATCTGCTGGCTGCCTGGAAAGGGGAGGAGAACCCTCCCGCTGGCAAGTGGCCATGGGCATGGTTTTCAGAGGCCCTCAAAGCTGATGCCTGTTTGGAACTGGCCTAGCATCCCCAGGCACCCAAGGTTGGGATGTGTTGGTCCCTCCCTAGGAAGGATAAGAGAGCACTGCTTCTGCGGCTGTGACCTGCTGCCCAGGTCCAGATCATTCCCACTGCCTGCGGCTCTGACTCCCTCCCTCCCGGAGCACTGTTTCTCGTTTACATCATCATTATCCCCACTTTGGGGAGCTACATTTTGCCATTTTGTCATTTCTTGACAAGAAAACAAGAGCCTCTTGTTTCTCTGAAAACATTTTGCCCTCCTCTAATCCAATCTGTGCAGAACCAAATTCATCTCCTTAGAACAATGATTTCATTTTCTAAAGCTCTCATTTCCAAATGGCAGGCTGCTTGTCACAGCAGGGGTAGAAGCCATGCTGCCTTGCTCAAGGCCTAGCTCACTGTGGATCAAGATCCTTTTTCCTGCTCAACCCAAATGAGGCTTCTGGGTCCTTCTGCACAGTTGGCACTGCCGGCTGGTAGACTGAGCATGGGAAAGAGATCTTGTTTATCACCCCTAGCCTACAAAGTTGTTTCTAACACTTGGGCTTTATACATCCTCCATATTTGAACATTTTTGTGTGTACCAAATCCTGCTGATCAATATTTGCAGGCACTGAGGGTGGTGGTCATGCCAATCATCCCAGTACATTGGGAGGCCAAGGTGACAGGATCACTTGAGGCCAGGAGTTTGAGACCAGTCTGGGCAACAATAGTAAGAATTTGTCTCTACAAAAAATCCAGGCACATGCCTGTGGTCCCAGCTGCTCAGGAGGCTTAGGGGGAAGAATCACCTGAGCCCAACAGTTGGAGGTTGTGGTGAGCCATGATCGTGCCCCTGTACTCCAGCCTGGGCAACAGAGTGAGACCCTGACTTGCAAAACAAATATATATATGTATATACACACATACTCAGAGGGTGCTAAAAAAATGTATACACATTTAAAGAAAATTGTATTAAGATTGTAATACTCAATATATAGCAATAACAAGTTATACTTGATAGATGGTTATACAGGCCAATTCTACTGTCCTGCCTGTTGCATGGTGACGCTAGCATTCATTTGATGAACACCATCTTTTGAGCGAATGAGTATACATTTTTGGCACCATGTGTACACACACACACACGTTTTATATATATGTAATATCATGTATAGGAGGTTCCCAAAAAACATATACACATTTTAAGTATGACAGTCACTCAAAAGATGGCGTTAATCAAATGAATGCTAGAGTCACTATGCGACAGGCAGGACAAAGAAAATGTTGGAAGCACAACTGAGCGAGTGTCATACTATACATTGCTGCCGTAATTCAATTCAACTTCGAAAAGTAATACATAGAAAATGTCTCTTAAAATATGTACATATCTTTTGGCACCCCCTGTGTGTGTGTGTGTGTGTGTGTGTATGTATGTATATATGTATATACATATATAAACATTTGTTTTTTGAGTGTGTATGTGTGTGTGTATATATATGTGTGTATATATATATATATATTTTTTTTTTTTTGCAGGCCCCATTTGCTCAAATTGACCCTGAGTTCCTCATTCTGTGCTTGTTTTTGCCTTCTGTGTCTGGGTTCTGCTCATAGAGTTGAGGCAGATGCTGTTTGCACGCATCCTTGGGCCACAGAGGAGGAATGAGGGTACTGAGAGCATCAAGAAAGGCCAGGAGAGGCTGTAGTTGGAAATGCGTGCCAGGTGGCAGGTCCGAGGAGCGAGGTGAGGTCACACGGGGAGACGCCAGGAGCCAGAGGCCAGGAAGCCAGTTGACTGCACAGTGCAAGCTGGGCCAAGGTGATTCAGCACGGAGCACTCCTGGAGGCTGCCAGGCCAGCCTCTGCAGGATCTGCTGTTAGAACAGAACAGAACAGAACAGAACAACGCATGAAACACACTCGCGCTCTATGAAGTCAACGTGATGTTGTCCAACCTGTGCGGAAACACTATGTTAAACAAGCAAGTTCTCTTCCCCTCAGCCTCCCAGACTCAGTCTTATACAAAAATCCTGACTGGACAACTTTCCTTTACATTACTGGTGCTGTTCTAAGTGTCTTTAATACTGTATTTAGGCCAAAGTGGGAAAAATAACCCCAGGAGACACACTGTACTACAGGCAAGTTGGAAAGTGTGGCAGATGGAGACAAGAACGGCTCCCCCGGGGGCTTTTGCAGATTCGATTTGCTAAAACCCAGGTTCTCCCTCTGCTCCCGCCAGGCGGAGGGACAGGCTTCTTGCCACAGCTGCCTCTGCGGAAATGAGCATCTCACTCCTACCAAGAAAGCAGGTGACAGGCCCAGCAGCTCTGCCTCGCTTTGCTTTTCACCGTGGCAGGAACATGTACCCCTGAGGAGGCATTTGCTTGTGGAGTCAGTGGGACCGCAGAAACACAGGCGAGGAGATGATGGCGTCAGGAAGGAGAAGGTGGCACCTGGGAGCAGAACAAAACACTGGAGGACTGGCTGGTGGGAATGAGGCCAGCCCGCATTCACACAGGAGGATGGAGGCAAATTGACTCACACAGCCCTGGGAGAGCTCAGACCGTGTGCATGCACATGGCGAGACATCCAGCAAGTAAGTCAAGCCACCAACTATGATTAATCCCGTGTGTCAAAATAAATGTGAGTATTCTGATCATGAGCTAATGAGACTGACCTGTATGATCATGCAGCTCTAATAGCTGGGCAAGCACGTCAAGGACAAAAGAGAAATCTGGGGATGCCCTTGGGAAGCATCTTTTTCTGTGGCTTGCACCTTCACCTGTGTGGTGTGCTCTGTGGGGTGTAGACTGGGCTTGTGAGATTTGCCCCACCTGTGCCTCCCTCATGCTCACCTTTACTAACATGGCTGTGACAGGGAGGATGTCTTCTGGAGTACAAGCACTATAAGGTGTTCTTATGGCTCTTTGCAGTTGACAATGGACTCTCATCCTGGCAATGGAACTCAGCAGGCTGGGACAACCAGTTGCTGGTTGTGGCTGTGTAAGTTGGTGGTGGACATTTGCTGGGTTTGGACAGGTCAGTGCCTATTCCAGATGCCCTTGACAATAGTGCATGGGTCCCTTTGGGGATGTGCCTCTTTCCACGGAGACAGTCTGGTAAGACTTTAATCAAGGTGTCCTGCTCTCCCTCAGTCCAGGGCAGGTATATGACCCAGGCACTAATGGGCTCCTTCCCTGCACTTTCAGTCTTGACCAGAAAGATACACATTGAAAGAGAGTAGACCCATTTCGTCCAGCAGTAGCTCCCAGAAAAGAAAGTTGAGTGTTTCTGACCCCACTGACATCTGTCAGGCTGCCCTTGTGCCAGACTTGGTTCTCTGGCTCTGTCTGGGTTTGGTCTCTGAGTCTATTCTCTTTGTTGCTCCATATCCTTCCAAAAATCTCCCTATTTGCTTAAGTTGGCAAGAGTTTGTTTTTGTTATTTGCAACCAAAGAACCCTAACTGATGTAGATTCATGTACCCAAAGTTTCTACTTCAGATGCTCAAGGGAATAAAGATAATTAGGAAACCCAATATGCTGATTACGTGAATGTTGGTTAAGAAAACTTCTATGTATTTTACAAGACTCATTACTCAACACTGTGTCTTGTCTTCCTTATCTTTTTCTGCCTTGAAGTCTCTTCTGATTAATTTGTTTATTTCAACTCCTTTATTGAGTATTCCCCCAAGTTAGTGGGTAAAATATTACCTGAAACCTTGATTATTCACAATATCTTTTGCCCTGGTATGTCTCATGGGGACAGGGGAATTGGTAGTACTTAAAAAAAAAAAAAAATCTGAGGTATATGTTTTGATGATCAGCACACACAAAAAAGATTATCATTTGTGGAATACAAAAATATAGTACAATATCCAAATATAGCAGGAGAAAAGGAATCAAGTAATAATGTTTCCATCAGTTGTTAGAAACACTATAATTTTAAGTACCATGAAAGAAGCAAAAAAAATGCTACCAATCAGTGTATGGTTCATCATCTGCTGTGATCCTGCCGGCCTCCCAATTCATACGTCAGATCCTGACACCAAATGTGATGGTATTAGGAGGTAGGGCCTTTGGGAGGTGATTAGGTCATGAGGACGGAGTCCCCACAAGATTTGCACCTTATAAAAGTGATTGAATGTACCCCTTCTGCCCTTGGGCCATGTGGGATTAAGTGAGAAGATAGCCAACTCTAGAGAGGAAGAGGCTTACACTGAATCTGCCAGCGCCTTGATCTTGGACTTACCAGCCTCTAGAATGGTAAGACTATATTAGTCCATTTTATGTTGCTGCAAAGGAACACTTGAGTCCGGGTAATTTATATTTTTTAAAAATGTGTATTTGGCTCACAGTTCTGCATGTTGCCAGCCCCTGCTTGGCTTCTGGTGAGGCCTCAGCTTCCAAACATGATGGAAGGTGAAGGGAAGCAGGAGTGTCACTTGGCAAGAGAAGGGGCAAGAGAGAAGGAGGTGTCAGGGTCTTTTAAACAACCAGCTCTCATGTGAACTAATGGAGAAAGACCTTGCTTGTTACTGTGAGAACAGCATCAAGCCATCCATGAGGGGTCCGCCCCCTTGACCCAAACACCTCCCAGAAGACCCCACATCCAATACAGGAGATCATATTTTAACATGAGATTTGGAGGGACAAACACCCAAACTATATCAGAATATGAATTTATACTGTTTATAAGCCACCCTATTATATTTTGTTATAGTAGCTTAAACAGACTAAGAGACCATCCCAACTTAAGAGATATTGCAAAAGATGCAAAAAAATGTGTATTAAAGTGATGAAATTTGGTAACAAAAAACATAACTAAATGTTTAAGTTCTAAGTGATGGGTTCTGTTCTAAGTGTTTTACATATATTAATTCATTTAATCCTAACAATTTGATGAGATGGCATGCTATGTTAATACAAGTGACATCCATAATTAGCCAAAAAAGGCTTAGACTTCATGTAAATTCAAAGTGGCCTTATTAAAGGTTTTATTTGAACTGACAAATTTATGTTTTAATCAAAGCAATAATTAAACTTGTATGAGAAAGTGTTTTCTTTTACAAAATCAATATCTAAAATGTGACCTTGTTTTGACTCAGACATTTATTCTTAGTTTTGTTTCAATCTTTAAAATGTAAAAACAAGATGCTATTGTTTCATCTTTGTTCTATAAATCTTAAAAGACCCTTGGGCCAAAAGCAGTAAATATTTTGCTTAATTCCCTATATCTGTTCCAGGTTGTACAAACTGAAAAATAGTGTGCTTCAGCAGTTCCCTGAAGATATTCTGTGGAGATGTTTTGTTGTAACCCGAATAAACCCCAGGGCTCTTGTGTCTGGTCTCAGCAGGGCAAGCGTTCAAAGAAACACAGTGACATAACTGTGATCACCCTCTCTCACTTCCTTTTATTTCTCAAAGAATATTCACGGAGATCCAAGTCGTAATTCACAACTTTGTTTCTTTAACATTTCCTTCTTCTTCTTCTTCCTTAACTGCCACACACCTCAAAGCTTCCCGAGACCTCCCTTTCCCCATTGCTTAGGCTCAACTGTCCACCAAACCATCCTGGATATCCCCCACCCCTGTAGAATCTTCTCTCTTCCCCTTTCTTTCCATGATTTTTAAATTTCTTTCAAGAAAGCCCTGCCCAAGGACAAGTCTTCATTCCAGGTATCCTGGGTCTTCCACCTCTGATCAGTTGGGCATGTATAGTAAGGGCCTTCATGTGAATATCAAATTGAGGGAGAGAAGCTGAATCAACTCTGTTACATGTTTTCATGGAGGGTACAGGTCCGGAAAAGGGCAACACATTTATATTTATATATGGATAGTATCTTCTTTTTTTTTACTTTAGAAAGGTACTGTGGTCATTTATATTGACAAACTCTAGGTATCTTTTAAAGGTTTATAGTCATGTTAGCATAGCAAAGACTCTGAGAAATCTCACAATAAAGAACACATTCTTTTTTTAATCCAGTATTTCTCAAACATATTTCAAAATGGATCCTTTTCGCCTCCCCTCCCCCACCTCAAGCACACAGGTACCCATGGAAGACCATTAAAGTGTCCTTAAATAATAAAAGATATGGAAGGTACACTTGTAATTTGCACAGCCTGGTTGGATGAATGTTTCGGCGAGGACATTGTTTTGTTGCCCAAGTCTGACCACTATTTACACAATCCTGGTTGCACGACTGGCTTTGGACAACAGGTGTCCTTGTCTTTGATTTTGTCAAGATGGTTTGTGTTATTATGCCCCTGGGATCTTGGTTGGCCTTGGACAACAGCCAGTCCCTTGAGCTACTGTTGGTGACTAGCCCATTACTGCCTCGTTTACTGTCACTGGGAGTGGAGGGCATGACTATTTGCAGGTAAACTTGGCAGCAGCTGCAAGTCATATGTACCTGGGTGTCTCAGCAAGTTTTCATGTGGGATCATGTGGGAAGGGCTGGGAGGCCACCCTGGAGCTGCTCACATTCACTTAGGCATCCAAAGGTATGCATGGGTCCCATGGTGGGTATCCTGCTGATGGATAATTTGCACACTGGTAAAGCTTTAGCTGGGCCTGATCATACTGGGAGTCTTCCTATGCCAAAGCACAGAAGATTCTTTATTAACAGTCTAAAAGAAAAGACAATAGATAAACAGATGTTAGGCAAATGTAAATATGTCGACTCTTTCATTGTCTACTTTACTTTAGACTCGTTAATATTTGGAGTCGTGCTGGACGCCAAGATTCAAATTCATATCTCTGTTTAGGGCTTATCATTTGAGATGTGCACATCTCAACATACATGTCTGGCTTCACTGACATTTTCTGAAATTCTTAGTGGATCTGTGCACATTTTAAAGAAATATGCATCCACAAACTTATTCAGCTTAGGGAAAAATTGAAAACAAATGTCTAAAAATCAGGAATTTCTGTATTATATTATATCCATCTATGGTAATCATTGGTGCTATCCACTAAATATTTTCAATTCTCCTCCTGGACACATGGTAGAATTACATTTTTTCCCACTTACGTTAAGTTGGGTCATGTGACTGACTTTAACCACCAAAGTGTGAAAGGAAATACAAGGTGGCATTCAGAAATTATAAGGATCAGTGTATATATATATATATATATATATATATATATATATATTTTTTTTTTTTTTTTTACCATGGTCACTTTTTCTTTTGTTCAGGTCCTGGAGTGAGAACAGTCCCTAGCTGAGCTGCAATAGATACATAGCATGAACAAGGAATTAAAAATTACTATTTTGTGTCACTGAGATTTTGGGCATGTTTGTTACTACAGCTTAACCCAGCCTCTTCTGGCTGATACACCACAATGGAACCATAAACAGCCCATGAAAATCACATGGTAGAAAAATACTAGGTGACAAAGGAAACACACAGATAATATATTAAGTAAAAATTGCAAGTTTTAAAGAAGTATTGTTCAACCATTGCAAAATACATATAAAACAGGGTTCCGTGAGATAGGTGGGATCTTCAGAGTTTTGAAGCAGAAAAAATTTTCCATGAAAAATATATCTTTGGCAAGTGTCCACTAACAGATGAATGGATAAACAAAATGTGGTATCTACATACTTTATTATTCAGTCTTAAAAAGAAAGAAAATTCTCACATGCTACAGCATTCAAGGATACTGTGCTAAGGGAAATAAGCCAGATAAAAAAGATAAATACTGTATTGTATAATTCCAGTTTTATAAGGTACCTAGAATATTCAAAACCACAGAGACAACAAGCAGAATGGTGGTTGCCAGGGCTGGGGAGAGGCAGATACGGGGAGTTGTTTAATGGGTACAGAATTTCTGCTTTTCAAGATGCAGAGTTAAGATGGGTGATAGTGACAGTTGCACATTATAAATATATTTAAAACCACAGAACTATACATTTTTAAATGACTAAGTTGGAAAATTTTATGTTATGCATATTTTACCACAATTTAAAAAAACCAGAGAGAAAAAGGAGTCATTGTGGGTGAAAACTAAAAGTTACCCTTTGGGTTGAACTGCCCTTTTAGTGACCCCTTTAGGTTTGCATCTGTAAGTCAACTTAACACTCTTTTTTTTTTCCTTGAGAAAAAAAAAATCGTGCCCTTTTCCTGGGCTTAGGAGAAGGCTCTGGGCTCCCGCTCCCCACTCCCTCAAGGAGCATAGAAGCCTAAAGATTGCTGGTGTGGAAGTGTAGGCTCACCCTGGCCTCAGCGAGGTCAGTTGGTGGCTGGGTGGGAGCCAGCTTCAACCTGTGACTCTAAGAAGAGCCACTTGACCTGGGAGTGGAAGGGCCTGTGTTGCAACCCAGAGGGAGGAGCTAAGGAAAGAGTGTGTACCCTCCCGGGGCTTCCTGACACTGGCCAACAGCCAAGGATGGCTGACTGTAACACAGCTGCCAAGGGAGGATCAGCCCCAGAGGACACACACACACACACACACACACACACACACACACACACACAAAATGGATTCCTCCTCCCACCCCTCCAGCAAGGGTCACGGTTTCTTCCTTCCAAGGATTAAAATTCAGAACTGCTGTGGAGATACAGACAGCATTACACATCCAACTTCCCATGTGTGTTCCCATCTCTCCCTCTAGAGGACAATTCTTGCTCTCCAAGTGCCCTTGATACGCTGCCATGCTGAAACAGCAGGGGAAAGTGGATATCTGACTGGAGCGTCACTTTCTAGTTCTCCCCGAGGACAAAAGAGGTTGACAAACAAGAAGAGCTCACCCCAGGGAGCTTTTCTCTGAGAATGTAAGCTGTCCCAAGGGAGCACAATAGGAAGTAATTACCTGGAAAGACTGTAATTAATAGTGTCAGCTTTAACCTTTGTTCCCCCATGAGGATCAAGGCGCCAAGTCATCACCTAAAACCTAATGCTCTCTCTACGACAAAGCTTCTGGCCTAGCTTGCGGAAGTCAGTGCTTGCTCCATCCCATGCCCGGGTTCCCAGGGGACGGCGCTCTTTCCAAGGCAGCCTGCCAAGGACACCAGAAATTAAGCAGGGGTCCCATGGCTCTGTTCTTTCTGGCTTGCCTCCCAAAGAACCTATTGTCGGACTGAGATGCAAATACCACTTCTGGTCCACATTCGGAAAATGTGACATAATGAGCTCAAAGCAGTTGTTATGGAGCAAAAATGTTGAACATACAAGTTAGAAGCTCTGTGTGAATACAATGTTCGTGTGCATGGTGAGGGTGGGAAGCACTTTGATGTATACACATGTTTGCATGCGTGTAGGGACATGTGCGTTTAGCAGAAATACTCATACAAGAGAGCATCAGCAGGCCTTCCAACAGCTCATGTATGGGAATGGGGTGGAAATTCACGTTTTAGCAATGCTTCTTCTTGGCTAGTGATTAGAGGGTAAATTAAAGTGAACCGCTAGAGAAACATGACAAAGCTAGGCAATGTTAAAACGGCTGCTCATTGGGTATATTGACTTCATCTTATGTACTTTCACTAGCTATTCTGCTTATTAACATGGCTGAGTCTATTTAATAGGTGAAGGAACTGAGGCAAGTGCCATTTTTTTTTCACACATCTACTTAAGCGCCTGGGTGAGGAGTTGTGGAGAAACACCACCCACTTGACTTGTCTCGGCTCCATGGAAGGTTATAGGGCTTGGACTATTTCTGGTGGCATCCGATCTGTGAAAAGTGGAAGTTAAGCGGAGCAAGCATTCATGCATGTGGTCATTTGCCTCAAGTCAGAAAGTCTAGACACTCCCCAGAAGCATGAGGAATGTGGTGCTTGGCTGTGACCTCAGGACTCTTGAAACAGGAAAGGCAGAGACCTGCAAAATGCTGAAAGCAAATGGCTCAGCAGATCTTGATGAAGGCACTGAAAGCAAAGGAAAGTGCACTGACCTGGCTTCAGGCACTAGCCAGGCCGCACCAACTCAGGGCCCGACAGACAGCCTGAGCCTGCAGGAACATAAAGACCTTGGCTCGATCTGGGTGCCACCAAGTTTCTGCCAGGACAACCTGAGAATTTAATCCCTCTGTGCCTCAGTTTCTTCACCTATTAAATAGGCTCAACCATGTTAACAACCAGAATAGTTAGTGAAAGTACATAAGATGTAGTCAATATACCCAATGAGCAGCCATTTTAGCATTGCCTAACTTTGTCATGTTTCTCTAGTGGTTCACTTTAGTTTATCCTCTAATCACTAGCCAAGGACAGAACCGGTTTCTCAGAGGGTAGCTATTGATAATTGTTTCACAACACCCTCCCCAGCTTGTTTTATAAACAAGTTAGTCTAATTAGTCCTTCATGACCTTCATGACACAAACCCCATCAACATGGTAACAGACATGTAACTAGCTCACCCATCTTCCTGCAGTCCATCACCTGACATCAGTACTTGTGCTTACCTGCTGCCACGTTTCCTTGATGCCCTCCCCTACTTTGGGCAGGTGAATTTCCTCTCTTTCTCCCTAATGTACTTTCTAAATAAACTACATTTTCCAATATAACTTCTGTGCAATTATTTGCATCTTTCATGTGGCATCGGATTGCAGACACCCGTGTAGGGTCCAACCTAACATTTTGGAGGCCCTGCTGAGATTTTTAACCTAACAGCTAGCATTTATTAATGTGAACTGAAAATAAAATTCTAAGTCCCTCAACAGAACAAATGGACCCCCCTCTTGGTCAAGGGAAACCTGAGAAACTAAACTCCAGGCTGTGACAGGAAAGGAGGTCAGACACACCTTGTTATAGCCCTCCCTTTGACGCTTAGGCACAACTGACCAGCATTAACATCAAAATAGAGGTCACAAGACTGACAAAACAGGCTCAGTAAGATGCCAAATTCCAACCTGTGTCTGGGACAGCAGCACATGGCAGCAGGCTCTGAAGGAAATACAAATGTTTTACCCCGAGATATATTTCTGTGACATATTTTGAAATGACCCAGCAAGCTGTCTCTTGGGGAAATTTGC
This sequence comes from Tarsius wallacei, assembly GCA_963574415.1. Taxonomy (NCBI): domain Eukaryota; kingdom Metazoa; phylum Chordata; class Mammalia; order Primates; family Tarsiidae; genus Tarsius; species Tarsius wallacei. The sequence goes on from CAUYQG010082189.1 coordinate 29,433, forward strand.
ATCTATAGAGAGAGAGAGAGACTCTCCTTCTCATGGACACCTTTTAAGACATTTACCACCTCCTCTCTCTGAAACCTGAAACTTAGAGCCTGCATCTATATAATAAGGACCTCCCTTTCACAGCCCTTCTTATACTAATGCAAACATTTCTTTCTACTGACTCAAATTTCTTAGACAGAGCTTAACTCTTTCAACCAATTGCCAATCCGAAATCTTTGAATCCACCTGTAAACTAAAAGCCCCTGCTTTATGATGGCCTGTCTTTCCAGGCCTAACCAATGTATACCTTACATTTATTGATTTATGTTTTTGCCTGTAACTGCTTGTCTCCTTAAAAGGTATAAAACCAAGCTGTAACCCAACCACCATGGGTACATGTTCTCAGAACCTCTTGAGACTTTACCTCAGGCTGGTTTCTCAGAGGTAGCTATTGATTATTGTTATACAAACCCCTCCCCACCTTGTTTTGTACTAACTAGCTTCTCTATTTTACCTGTTTGCCTCCACCCATAACACCCAAGTTAACCTAATCAGCCCTTCGTGATCGTTCATCCCATCACCATGGCAGCAATCTTGTGACTAACCCACCCATCTGCTTGCTGTCTGTCACCAGATGTCAGTACCTGTGCTTACCTGCCCCTTCACCATGATGTGGTGCAGACCACCACTCTACCACTTTAACGACCTACCCCCATCAAAGGGGAATGCTTAAAAGCATTCAACCTCAAATAGCCATTCACCATTGCTTTGTTAAACTCTGGTGTGTCCACATGGCTCTGAGCTATGACCACCATGTTTCTTGACTTTGGCCCTGTCCCCTACCTTGGGGATGTGAATCTCTCTCTCTTTCTCTCTATCTCCTCTTTCTTCTCTTTCTGTAATTTACTTTTTAAATAAACTATATTTTCCTATCTAACTGCTGTGATTCTTTGCATTCTTCTCATGGCACAGGATCGCACCACAACCCCGCCCCGGCAGATCTGACCTAACGTTTTGGAGGCCCTGCTGGGATATATTTTTAACTAATATTTTTAGAGGCCCCAGCGAGGATTCTTAACCTAACACTGATAACTAAATATACTTACAGAGTTTGGCTTTGTATCTGCATAATGTTTGCCTATGTGCCAGTCACCATAATAAAAACTTGATTCATTCACTCTTCTTGACAGCTTTGTAATGTAGGTAGTATTATGACAGTTCATTGACTCTAAAATGTTTATTTGTTTCATATTTTAACATTCTCTGATATCAGGGTACATAACTGATAAAAAGCATGTAAGTCACAGCTAAATGCATACTTTTAAATCTTTCTTAGTGGTATTTAAATCGACAGTGTGCTATATTCGGTGGGGAAACAAGGGAAGAGATATGAAACTGAGGCCCAGGTAAATTAAATAACTTGCCAAAGGTCACACGGCTAGAAAACGGTAGGACTAGATTTTGAATTCGAGCTATTTTTCTAGAGCTGACTTTCTTGTAAGGAGCTAGACTTCCTGGTTCCTCCACATACTCACTATGTGACCTTGGGCAAGTTCTTAACCTCCTTCTGCCTCAGTTTTATCATTCAGTGGTGACAGTGGTGATAATAAGAATAGTAACTACTTCATAAGATTGTCATGGGGATTAAACAAGTTCATGCATGTAAAATTCTAAAAATAGTGCCTGACATATGGTAAATGTTCAGTAAACTTTAGCTACAATTAGTTTTAATTATTCTAAGGAGAAAACTAGCATGTTACAAATAGAAGGCAATCGGAACAAAGAAGGATGCCATTAGCAAAAGAAGATGATATGTGCCTCTGTGCCCCTAAAATCACCTTGGCCCCAGAGTAGATATGCTTACCATCAACTGGGAAATACTCTTTTGTTCCATCTCTTCAAAACCGAAAGATCAAGTAAAGGTGAAATGCGAGAATGAACTGAGAGACAGTGGCTGTTAGAGGGGGAGGGACCAGTGGAAGGAGGAGATGAGGCAGTGACTCTGGGGCTGCCTGGGATTTGCTTGAGGAGCTGAGGACAGCATGGTGCTTAGGCTGGGGTGTCCACAGCAGTTGGAAGAAGCCATGCTGCACCAGATGGTGGCTGAATTCCCAGCTGGGATGGAAAAATGGTTTTAATTTGTAGGTTACCATTCATTATTAAGTCATAAGATGAATTTGGTGGGTCATAAGCAGTATCTTTAGAAATGCAAGAGCAGAGATGGAAACCAAGGGAAGGCAATGCAAGTATCAGAGGGGATCATACCCCATAACAACACAAGTTGTTTATGGAACTTGGATTTCAGTTCAGAGCATGCAAATGTGTGCAGTGGGGTGGGATGTAAAACATATTTCCCTCTATGGGTCTCAGCGCAAAAGTCTGAAAGCCACTGAACTAAGTCAAAGATGAGATTAGGTGTTGGCCAAAAAGCAAATACACAGCCTAAGTTTAAAGCAATGTGTTTTGTGTTAAGAACTAAGGACCCCTGCTTCCACATGAATGGAGTTTTCTAAAAGCACTAGGGACTCTGACACCCCTGTAAAATACCACACTCTCTGTGTCTCTTTGCCCTGGAGAAACTACTCACCCCTCACACACCGTCAGCCCTGCCCACAGGGCTGACTTTGCCTCTCCTAGACTCAGCCACCTTGGACTCAATTCCTGTCCCTCCTGCCTGCACTCTTCCAGACGTCAGACCCTAAGTCTAGCCTTCCGCAGGACAAGGGCCAGTTCTTGTTGTTCCACAGAGCCTGGGACTTCCATATAAGACCCCAGTCACCTCGGGAGGCTAAGCGTCCTCTTTTATGTTTTTGTAAATGTTATTGAAATATAAATCGGAAGGATGACAGAGAATTGGAGAACTCATACTGCTAGTAGGGACAGCAATTCAAACTCGGGGCATTGAGGCTGAACTTTAATTTAGCACTGAAATCAAAGACTGGCTCGAGTGGATACTAAACCAAGAAAGAACTCTCTCTTGGATTGGAACCAGATAAAGCAGCTATGAAAGGATAGATCTAGCCTCATTTATATTTAAAAGTGACCGGATGAGGATGTCAATTAGTACAGACATTATGGAGAACAGAATGGAGATCCCTCCAAAAAATAAAAACAGAACTACCCTAGGATACAGCAGTCCCACTACTGGGCACAGATCCAGAAGAACTGAAGTCAGTGTATCAGAAAGAGATCTTCACTCCCATATTCACTGCCACATAATATACAATAGCCAAGACAGGGAATCAGCCAAGTGCATGTCAGTGAATGGATGGATACAGACAATGTGAGAGATGTACACATACACACACACACACACACACACACAGAGATATATAAAATATATATATAATGAAACATTATTCAGTCATAAAAATAAAGAAATCTTATAATTTGTGGCAACATGGATGAAACTGGAAGCCATTATGTTAAGTGAAATAAGCCGGGCACAGAAAGACAAATTTCACATGTTCTCACTCGTATGTAGGAGCTAAAAACAACTGAGTTCATGGTGATAGAACGTAGAATGGTGGTTACAGACACTGGGAAGTGTAGTGGGAGGGGAGGGATAAAGTGGGGATGGTTAATGGGTACAGAAATACAGTTAGATAGAATGAATAAGATCTAATATGTGGTAGTACAATAAGGTGACTATAGTTAGCAATCATTTATTATATATTTTTAAATAACTAAAAGAGTAGAATTGAAATGTTCCTAACACAAGGAAAGGATGAATGCTTGAGGTGATGAAGAGTCCAGTTACCCTGATTTGATCATACACATTGTCTGTATCAAGACATCACATGTATCCCATAAATATATATACTTCTTATGTACCCATAATAATTTTTAAAAAGTGATTAGAGACAATTATTATCTGAATAAAATTAACATTGTTTAAAAACATGCACATGCAAATTTTAGAGTAACATAGGATTCAAATGTCTGCTAAAAACTTGGGAGGAGCTTTCTCTGACAGCATAGAGCAGGATTAAGTGCAGGGAGTATGGAGTGACTCTTAGAGATGCTGACGCAGGACCAGCCGCCACCTCCCACCCCTCTGGTGGCTCTACCACTCAAGCTATACAAACTTGTGTGTGTTCTAACTTATTTTTAATTTTCAGGCAAAACTTGAAATCAACAGTTCAGGTCATAGGGAAGCCCCCAGAAGAAAACAAAGTCAAAGTTTCTCAATATGTAAAAATTGAGGTATTTAGTCTATTATCCAAAAGGTGAATGGAACATAGACATTAGCAGATCCAAAATAATTCATTAAAATTCTCTGAGGATAAAGGAAAGTGCAAAACCTGGGCACTGAGTATGATGAAGACTTTACATATAAGAATTCCCATGCCGTTTGTAAACTCATGTTGCCTGCAATTCAAGTAGACGCGCTTATCCAGTACCTTCTTTTTGGCCACTGTTACATAACTAACTTTTCCCATTAACCATTTATTCTTTCTATTAATATGAAATGGAAAATACTCTTAAGCTTCTAGGAGATATCCCTCACTTTTACTTTAAAAGAAAATTGATTTCTAATAAGCATTTAAAATTGCCCCTGAATTTATAAGAATTTAACTATTGAATACATTGAGAAATGGATGTATTACTTCTTAAGTCTTCTAGAAACCCAGGTGGAAATTGGCAGCAGGCAGGAGAGAAGGTTGGCCAAATCTCTGGGGTCTAAAGCAGCAAACATCAAGCTGGTCCCAGGCTAAGGCTCTGTACCTGGGAGCTGAGTGAGGAGGAGCCCCATGCCCTCACAGCCATTCCTCAAAAACATCTCTGGAACTCCTTGGGTTAGTAAAGTCTTTTAGGGCCTGTGTACATTCTCTGGGCTTTTCTTGGAAGTGGCCAACCTTTATCCTTTTCAAAATGGCCAGGAGTCAGTTGGAGTCAGATCTGGTAAATCAGGACAGGTGTGTTAAAACAAGCTGTGACTTCAAAGTGACAAGTCTGACTTTCTTATCTAGTTCATAAACAGACGCTGGAGGAATGAGCACATCAGTTCATTAAGGGATATGGGAAATAGGGGAAAGGGGGAAGGGAGCCATGATTCTAGCTAATAAAATTGATAGCGCCTTTTCCAAGTCTGACTTTACAGTTTAACAAGGGGAAATGAAGATTAGAAATAAATTTTATCTTCTCTAATAAGAGCTAAGTTCTAAGACAACTGAACATTCTAGGGAAAAGAGCAGAGCCAGAAAGATCTCCCAACAACATCCATTCTGTACGTAATTCCTCTTCCTCCTCAGGAGTGAAGAATAACCAACCTAAATTGGGGAAGTGTGATAGAAAAAGGAAAGGAAAGCACTTCTTTTGTTTGCTTGTCTTGTGTATAATATAGAAAAATTAGAAAACAGAGACAAGAAAATGAAGCCACTTGTATGCCTGGTATCAAGACATAACCCCTGTTCATCTGTTTTGGTTTATCTTCTTCAAAATGTTGATATTTGAGGGAGGGACCCAAAAAAACTGGAATTAGTTTTTGTAGTACAGGCTTCCCTCGCTAGGTGAGTGTTCTAGGAATCCATCGGCAACAGCGTACCAGCTAGAATTGTTGTGAGAGGCTACATTTGGCTTCAGTAAATTGTGTTTTGGAGACTCTTTCAACATATTTTCCCTTTTCATGATAGATGATTTACAAGTGTACTTGCCCACCCCATGCTGAGTGTTCAGCAGTTTTTGACCCCAAACTGCACGACCTCTGTGCCCCACCCTTCCTGTTCACCTGATCTCACCCCAGTCACTTTTTTTTTTGTTTCCCCAGATGAAAAACAACCTCAGAGGGAAACGTTTTGCTGATGTGGAAGAGGTGAAATAAAAAATGGCAGATGCACTAAAAGGCATAAAAAACTGTTTTGAGCAGTGGAAAAAGCATCTCAATAGGTGTATTACATCAAATGGAGAGTACTATAAAGGTGACTAGAGTTTAAACATGTGAGAATAAACACACAATTTTTTTTTTTTTGAGTTGGAGTCTTACTCCGTCACCCAGGCTGGAGTGCAGTGGCATGCTCACAGCCACCCCAGCCTCAACCTGCTGGGCTCCGGCGATCCTTTCGCCTCAGCCTTCCAAGAAGCCAGAACTACAGGTGCTCACTACCATGTTCGGCTAATTTTTTGATTTGTTGTAGAGTCAAGATCTCACCATGTTGCCCAGGCTGGTCTTAAACCTGCGGGCTCAAGCAATTATCTTACCTCAGCCTCCCAAAATGCTGGGATTACAGGCTTGAGCCACCCTGCTTGACCCACAATTCTTAATAAATAAATTCCGAGTTTTTTTGGTCTCCCTTCATATAACATGTTTATGTAATTATATACTTATATATGCACATATAAGTAGACAATCACACATAAAATGTGTTTTTCTTCCAAATGGTATACTATAGATGCTTTAAAAATTTTTTTTCTGTTAAAAATAAAACATGAGTATTTTATGTGTCATCAGATATGTGTTTATTTTATAATTTTGAATGGCTTCTTGACAGTATTTTCATGGGTGGATCATGATTTATCAAAGTCTAATTTTGGACATGTACATTTTTACAGGTATTTACTGTTTATAAGTAATGCTGAGGTATCCCTACTTAGGCATACAGTTTAAGCATTTTTTCCAGTTTCTTCCTCCCCACAATGAAGAAAGGTTTGTTGCTCTCCTTGCTATGATCTGAATGTGTATCTCTCTAAAACTCATGTATTGAAATCCTCACCCCCAAGGTGATGGTAGCAGGAAGTGGGACCTTTGGGAGGTGATTAGGGAAGGAAGGCAGAGGCTCATGACTGGGATTAGCACCCTTATAAAAGAAGCCCCAGAGCTTGCTCTCTCACCTTCTAGGTAAGGACACAGCAAAAAGATGGCCATCTACAAACCAGCAAGTGGTCCTCACCAGACTCTGCAGGTACCTTGATCTTATACTTCACAGCATCCAGAATGGCAAGAAAGAAACTTCTTTTGTTTGTAAGCTACCCAGTGTATGGTGTTTTATGATAGCAACCCCAATGGACTAAGAGGCTCCTGATGTAAATTAAACATTGCAAATAGCAAAATAATCAGGACATTAAAAGAAACAGTAAAAGGCACTTTTCTGAGAAAACAACTAACACTTCAGTGGCCATCCTTTCAACTCTTTTTGCATTGTGTACACACAGGTATAATTTTATATACAGATACATACATATATGTGTATGTTTATGTGTGTTTGTATACACACGCACACACAAGCTTTAAGGTGGCATTTTTGAGGGGATTGGTGATACCTAATTCTCTGTATCTTAACAACATATAATGAATATTCTTCCAGGTCAAGTAGTACAGATCATTAAGTTTTAATTCCTGCATTAAATTCTATGTAAGGATTATCATAATTCATTCAGCTATTCTTTTATTAATGGGCTTTTAATTTGCTACCAGTTTTTATTGTTAAAAATAATGCCGCTATATATATATATATATATATATGTTCTTGTATAGATATGCTTACCTACTGGGGCTTTTATTTCTATAGGATGGAGTCCCAGAAGTGGAATTCTGGGTTGAATTGTATGTGCATTTAAGTTTTTAATAGAGACTAACATTGCTTTTCTACATTTCCACTGAAAATGTACAAAAGTGCCCTTGCCCTGACTCCCATCTCTGCTAATAATAGGTGCTATTATGCTTTGATTTTTGCCACTCTGACAAGTATCATCATGGTAATTTTCATTTCCATTTCTCTGTCTGTTGGGGGAGATTGAACATTTTATCATACTTGCTCTTCTGCCAATTGCCTATTCATATCCCCAACCCATTTTGCTATTGGGTTGATTACCTTTATTTTATTAAATTGTGGAAGAGCTTTTTGTACAGGATAGATACAATTTTTTAATCTATCATTTGAATTTAAAGTATTTCCCCCCACTTATTTGCCTAGTGACTTTGTTTTTGGTGTCTCTTGCACTATAATACCTACTGTAACACTATAATATCTATCAACAATACCTTAAAATTCTGCGTGTGTATGAAAATGTCTCCAATTTTTAGGTGTATAGACTGTAAAATAATTTTTTCTAAAATGGTTAGTATTCCTTTATTTTGACTTTTAAGTATTAAATTAATTAGGAATTTATTTTTGGAATTAATGTAAACTAGGGGGCCCAAGCTAATGTTCTTCTAGGAGTTTTTCCAATTGTCATAAGACTGTTAATTAAATTTCCCTACAATAAAATGCCACCTTTATCAGCTACTGTACGTATGGGGGGACCCCAAAAACCTGAATTATCTTTTGGAGGGCAAGCCCATTGTAGTACACTCAGAATGTGTTCCTCGGAGTCAAAGAAAACCAAAGTTTTTATCTGGAAGTTTTGAGAAGTTTGCGTCATGATTTGTGGAAGAAACATCCCAAGCTGTGGCAAACAAGTGACAGGTTCTTCCTTCATGACAGTGCACCTGCCCACACTACATTAAGTGCTCATCAGTTTTTGATAAAAAATGGTATGACTCCCATGCCCCACCCTCCCATTTCACCCGATCTTGCCCAGAGCAACTTTTTTTTTGTTTCTCCAGATGAAAAAATCCTCAAAGAGAAACATTTCACCAATGTGGAAGAGGTGAAACAATAAACGACAGAAGCACTAAAAGGCATCAAAATGGACAGGTTCAAAAGTTTTTGAGCAGTGGGAAAATTGTCTCAATAGGTGTATTGCATCAAACGGAGGGTACTTTGAAGGTGACTGAAGTTTAAACATGTAAGAATAAATACACAATTTTTAAATCAAATTCCAGTTTGGGGGCAGTCACGCGTCATATATACACTGAAATCTAATTCTGAGCTCTTTATTGTTTTTTACTGATATATATATATTTTTTGGTAATCCCTTGCCAATATTGTACTTCTTTCTTATCTTAGCTTTTAAGTAGTTTTAATACAGCATTTTGATACTACCACCCTTCTTTATTCACCAGTTTACAAGGATTTTGTCCAGTTAAAATTGGCACAGATGCTGTTGGAGTTAGTCTAAATTTAGATACTATCTTCAGGCGAGCACCTTCTTGTGCTAATGGGCATTCCTTTTCAAGAACATGCTGTAGATTCCTAGCTGCTTGGATCATGTTTTTGCCCTGCAGCAGAATTTTGTTTTTTATATAGATCTGTCAGTGGAAATGTTGGTTTGGGGTTTGTCGGTTACTAGTGAACAAAAAGTTGGACATAGCACCAGACTCAGGACAGCAAGGCAAAGTTCTATGGCAAGCAAGTATAGCCGAGCAGAGTGAGCCGATCCATCCTAAGAACCAAGACACACTGGGTTCAGAGAGTGAGATGCCCTGCTTATTTCAGAGAGTGAGATGCTCTGCTTATGTCTTTGGTTTGGTTTTTATAGTTTACCTTTCTTTGTCTTAGTCTCTGGTCTCAGTTGGTGAGTTCCCTCATAGACTTGCATTCCCTCTTTATGGTTAGGTCATAAATCTTTCATGTGATCTTTGACATGAACTAATGTTTAGACATTGCTGATTGTACCTTGCTAAAATTACAGGTGCCTTTAAACAATTTTGAGGCTATGCTTCTTCTATCTTTTCATGACTTATACATGCAATGAGCCCTTGCTTACAAGACCAAACTCATAATTAATGTATAATGTAAGTCTGAAACTAAATATCATAAAGAAAAAGAGGGCTGGGCTTGGTGGCTCATCTGTAATCCCAGCACTTTGGGAGACTGAGGCAAGTGGAATGCCTGAGCCCGCGGGTCTGAGACCAGCCAGGGAAACTTGGCAAGAACTCGTCTCTATAATAAAATAGAAAGAGGAGGGGCCAAGATGGCGACCGGGCAGCGTGGTCTGTGAGACCTCCGCAGAAGAGGACACAGAAAGACTCCAGATCTCTCCCAGGGGGCCTGCTCCCCACACGGAACTTGTCCACGGACACCGCAGAGGCATTACAGC